>CAXKVX010005165.1:0-97300 GCA_964058865.1 Eleocharis quinqueflora
AGAAGAAACTCTTCTCGTAGTAATATATAATGCATTGTAGAGTGTTCTTGAAAGGTTACAACTCACAAATTAAGTACTATGATCAGAAACACTTCTTAGTAGCATATGATGCTTTGTGTTGTTTTCTTTAATGGTTACCACCCATAAATGAAGTACTGAGATAATAAACACTTCTCGCAATAGGGTAAGATGTTTTGTGATGTTTTATATAATGGTTATATCCCATAAATTAAGTACATTGATCGGAATAACTCATTAATTAAGTATTCGGACATTAAACACTTAAAGTGGTATTTATGCTTCTTCGTTGTGTTTTAATGAATGGTGAAAACACTTAAATGAAGTACTCGGAGAAGAAACTCTTCTCCTGAAATGTTACCACTCACAAATTAAGTACTATGATCAGAAACACTTCTTAGTATGATATGATGCATTGTGGTGTTTTCTTTAATGGTTACCACCTATAAATTAAGAACTTTGATCGGAATCACTCATAAATTAAGTACTCGAACATGAAACACAGAGTGGTATCTATGCTCTTTTGTTGTGTTTTAATGAATGGTTACAACACTTAAATAAATTACTCGGAGAAGAAACTCTTCTCGTCGTAAGATATGATGCGTTGTGGAGTTTTCTAGAAAGGTTATCACTCATAAATGAAGTACAATAATCAGAAACTCTTCTTAGTAGGATATGATGCATTGTGGTGTTTTCTTTAATAGTTACCACCCATAAATTAAGAACTTTGATCGGAATCACTCATAAATTAAGTACTCGAACATGAAACACATAGAGTGGTATCTATGCTTTTTTGTTGTGTTTTAATGAATGGTTACAACACTTAAATGAAGTACTCGGAGAAGTAACTCTTCTCGTTTTAAGATATGATGCGTTGTGGAGTTTTCTTGAAAGGTTATCACTCATAAATGAAGTACAATGATCATAAACTCTTCTTAGTAGGATATGATGCTTTGTGGTGTTTTCTTTAATGGTTACCACCCATGAATGAAGTACTCAGAAAAGAAACACTTCTCCGAGTAGGGTACGATGCTTTGTGGTGTTTTCATTAATGGTTACCACCACAAATGAACTACACTGATCAGAATCACTCATAAATTAATTACTCGTACAAGAAGCACTTAGATTGGTACTCGATGCTTCTTCGTGTGTTTTAATGAATGGTTACAATACTTAAATGAGCTACTCGGAGAAGAAACTCTTCTCGTGGTAATATATAATGCATTGTAGAGTGTTCTTGAAAGGTTACAACTCACAAATTAAGTACTATGATCAGAAACACTTCTTAGTAGCATATGATGCTTTGTGGTGTTTTCTTTAATGGTTACCACCCATAAATGAAGTACTGAGATAATAAACACTTCTCGCAATAGGGTAAGATGTTTTGTGATGTTTTATATAATGGTTATCACCCATAAATTAAGTACATTGATCGGAATAACTCATAAATTAAGTATTCGGACATTAAACACTTAGAGTGGTATTTATGCTTCTTCGTTGTGTTTTAATGAATGGTGAAAACACTTAAATGAAGTACTCGGAGAAGAAACTCTTCTCGTGGTTATATATGATTCTTTGTAGAGTGTTCCTGAAATGTTACCACTCACAAATGAAGTACAATGATCAGAAACTCTTCTTAGTAGGATATGATGCTTTGGGGTGTTTTCATTAATGGTTACCACCCATAAATTAAGTACACTGATCAGAATCACTCATAAATTAAGTACTCGTACAAGAAGCACTCAGAGTGGTACTCGATGCTTCTTCGTGTGTTTTAATGAATGGTTACAACAATTAAATGAAGTACTCGGAGAAGAAACTCTTCTCGTAGTAATATATAATGCATTGTAGAGTGTTCTTGAAAGGTTACAACTCACAAATTAAGTACTATGATCAGAAACACTTCTTAGTAGCATATGATGCTTTGTGGTGTTTTCTTTAATGGTTACCACCCATGAATGAAGTACTCAGAAAAGAAACACTTCTCCGAGTAGGGTACGATGCTTTGTGGTGTTTTCATTAATGGTTACCACCACAAATGAACTACACTGATCAGAATCACTCATAAATTAATTACTCGTACAAGAAGCACTTAGATTGGTACTCGATGCTTCTTCGTGTGTTTTAATGAATGGTCACAATACTTAAATGAGCTACTCGGAGAAGAAACTCTTCTCGTGGTAATATATAATGCATTGTAGAGTGTTCTTGCAAGGTTACAACTCACAAATTAAGTACTATGATCAGAAAAACTTCTTAGTAGCATATGATGCTTTGTGGTGTTTTCTTTAATGGTTACCACCCATAAATGAAGTACTGAGATAATAAACACTTCTCGCAATAGGGTAAGATGTTTTGTGATGTTTTATATAATGGTTATCACCCATAAATTAAGTACATTGATCGGAATAACTCATAAATTAAGTATTCGGACATTAAACACTTAGAGTGGTATTTATGCTTCTTCGTTGTGTTTTAATGAATGGTGAAAACACTTAAATAAAGTACTCGGAGAAGAAACTCTTCTCGTGGTTATATATGATTCTTTGTAGAGTGTTCCTGAAATGTTACCACTCACAAATGAAGTACAATGATCAGAAACTCTTCTTAGTAGGATATGATGCTTTGGGGTGTTTTCATTAATGGTTACCACCCATAAATTAAGTACACTGATCAGAATCACTCATAAATTAAGTACTCGTACAAGAAGCACTCAGAGTGGTACTCGATGCTTCTTCGTGTGTTTTAATGAATGGTTACAACAATTAAATGAAGTACTCGGAGAAGAAACTCTTCTCGTAGTAATATATAATGCATTGTAGAGTGTTCTTGAAAGGTTACAACTCACAAATTAAGTACTATGATCAGAAACACTTCTTAGTAGCATATGATGCCTTGTGTTGTTTTCTTTAATGGTTACCACCCATAAATGAAGTACTGAGATAATAAACACTTCTCGCAATAGGGTAAGATGTTTTGTGATGTTTTATATAATGGTTATCACCCATAAATTAAGTACATTGATAGGAATAACTCATAAATTAAGTATTCGGACATTAAACACTTAGAGTGGTATTTATGCTTCTTCGTTGTGTTTTAATGAATGGTGAAAACACTTAAATGAAGTACTCGGAGAAGAAACTCTTCTCGTGGTTATATATGATTCTTTGTAGAGTGTTCCTGAAATGTTACCACTCACAAATGAAGTACAATGATCAGAAACTCTTCTTAGTAGGATATGATGCTTTGGGGTGTTTTCATTAATGATTACCACCCATAAATTAAGTACACTGATCAGAATCACTCATAAATTAAGTACTCGTACAAGAAGCACTCAGAGTGGTACTCGATGCTTCTTCGTGTGTTTTAATGAATGGTTACAACAATTAAATGAAGTACTCGGAGAAGAAACTCTTCTCGTAGTAATATATAATGCATTGTAGAGTGTTCTTGAAAGGTTACAACTCACAAATTAAGTACTATGATCAGAAACACTTCTTAGTAGCATATGATGCTTTGTGTTGTTTTCTTTAATGGTTACCACCCATAAATGAAGTACTGAGATAATAAACACTTCTCGCAATAGGGTAAGATGTTTTGTGATGTTTTATATAATGGTTATATCCCATAAATTAAGTACATTGATCGGAATAACTCATTAATTAAGTATTCGGACATTAAACACTTAAAGTGGTATTTATGCTTCTTCGTTGTGTTTTAATGAATGGTGAAAACACTTAAATGAAGTACTCGGAGAAGAAACTCTTCTCCTGAAATGTTACCACTCACAAATTAAGTACTATGATCAGAAACACTTCTTAGTATGATATGATGCATTGTGGTGTTTTCTTTAATGGTTACCACCTATAAATTAAGAACTTTGATCGGAATCACTCATAAATTAAGTACTCGAACATGAAACACAGAGTGGTATCTATGCTCTTTTGTTGTGTTTTAATGAATGGTTACAACACTTAAATAAATTACTCGGAGAAGAAACTCTTCTCGTCGTAAGATATGATGCGTTGTGGAGTTTTCTAGAAAGGTTATCACTCATAAATGAAGTACAATAATCAGAAACTCTTCTTAGTAGGATATGATGCATTGTGGTGTTTTCTTTAATAGTTACCACCCATAAATTAAGAACTTTGATCGGAATCACTCATAAATTAAGTACTCGAACATGAAACACATAGAGTGGTATCTATGCTTTTTTGTTGTGTTTTAATGAATGGTTACAACACTTAAATGAAGTACTCGGAGAAGTAACTCTTCTCGTTTTAAGATATGATGCGTTGTGGAGTTTTCTTGAAAGGTTATCACTCATAAATGAAGTACAATGATCATAAACTCTTCTTAGTAGGATATGATGCTTTGTGGTGTTTTCTTTAATGGTTACCACCCATGAATGAAGTACTCAGAAAAGAAACACTTCTCCGAGTAGGGTACGATGCTTTGTGGTGTTTTCATTAATGGTTACCACCACAAATGAACTACACTGATCAGAATCACTCATAAATTAATTACTCGTACAAGAAGCACTTAGATTGGTACTCGATGCTTCTTCGTGTGTTTTAATGAATGGTTACAATACTTAAATGAGCTACTCGGAGAAGAAACTCTTCTCGTGGTAATATATAATGCATTGTAGAGTGTTCTTGAAAGGTTACAACTCACAAATTAAGTACTATGATCAGAAACACTTCTTAGTAGCATATGATGCTTTGTGGTGTTTTCTTTAATGGTTACCACCCATAAATGAAGTACTGAGATAATAAACACTTCTCGCAATAGGGTAAGATGTTTTGTGATGTTTTATATAATGGTTATCACCCATAAATTAAGTACATTGATCGGAATAACTCATAAATTAAGTATTCGGACATTAAACACTTAGAGTGGTATTTATGCTTCTTCGTTGTGTTTTAATGAATGGTGAAAACACTTAAATGAAGTACTCGGAGAAGAAACTCTTCTCGTGGTTATATATGATTCTTTGTAGAGTGTTCCTGAAATGTTACCACTCACAAATGAAGTACAATGATCAGAAACTCTTCTTAGTAGGATATGATGCTTTGGGGTGTTTTCATTAATGGTTACCACCCATAAATTAAGTACACTGATCAGAATCACTCATAAATTAAGTACTCGTACAAGAAGCACTCAGAGTGGTACTCGATGCTTCTTCGTGTGTTTTAATGAATGGTTACAACAATTAAATGAAGTACTCGGAGAAGAAACTCTTCTCGTAGTAATATATAATGCATTGTAGAGTGTTCTTGAAAGGTTACAACTCACAAATTAAGTACTATGATCAGAAACACTTCTTAGTAGCATATGATGCTTTGTGGTGTTTTCTTTAATGGTTACCACCCATGAATGAAGTACTCAGAAAAGAAACACTTCTCCGAGTAGGGTACGATGCTTTGTGGTGTTTTCATTAATGGTTACCACCACAAATGAACTACACTGATCAGAATCACTCATAAATTAATTACTCGTACAAGAAGCACTTAGATTGGTACTCGATGCTTCTTCGTGTGTTTTAATGAATGGTCACAATACTTAAATGAGCTACTCGGAGAAGAAACTCTTCTCGTGGTAATATATAATGCATTGTAGAGTGTTCTTGCAAGGTTACAACTCACAAATTAAGTACTATGATCAGAAAAACTTCTTAGTAGCATATGATGCTTTGTGGTGTTTTCTTTAATGGTTACCACCCATAAATGAAGTACTGAGATAATAAACACTTCTCGCAATAGGGTAAGATGTTTTGTGATGTTTTATATAATGGTTATCACCCATAAATTAAGTACATTGATCGGAATAACTCATAAATTAAGTATTCGGACATTAAACACTTAGAGTGGTATTTATGCTTCTTCGTTGTGTTTTAATGAATGGTGAAAACACTTAAATGAAGTACTCGGAGAAGAAACTCTTCTCGTGGTTATATATGATTCTTTGTAGAGTGTTCCTGAAATGTTACCACTCACAAATGAAGTACAATGATCAGAAACTCTTCTTAGTAGGATATGATGCTTTGGGGTGTTTTCATTAATGATTATCACCCATAAATTAAGTACACTGATCAGAATCACTCATAAATTAAGTACTCGTACAAGAAGCACTCAGAGTGGTACTCGATGCTTCTTCGTGTGTTTTAATGAATGGTTACAACAATTAAATGAAGTACTCGGAGAAGAAACTCTTCTCGTAGTAATATATAATGCATTGTAGAGTGTTCTTGAAAGGTTACAACTCACAAATTAAGTACTATGATCAGAAACACTTCTTAGTAGCATATGATGCTTTGTGTTGTTTTCTTTAATGGTTACCACCCATAAATGAAGTACTGAGATAATAAACACTTCTCGCAATAGGGTAAGATGTTTTGTGATGTTTTATATAATGGTTATATCCCATAAATTAAGTACATTGATCGGAATAACTCATTAATTAAGTATTCGGACATTAAACACTTAAAGTGGTATTTATGCTTCTTCGTTGTGTTTTAATGAATGGTGAAAACACTTAAATGAAGTACTCGGAGAAGAAACTCTTCTCCTGAAATGTTACCACTCACAAATTAAGTACTATGATCAGAAACACTTCTTAGTATGATATGATGCATTGTGGTGTTTTCTTTAATGGTTACCACCTATAAATTAAGAACTTTGATCGGAATCACTCATAAATTAAGTACTCGAACATGAAACACAGAGTGGTATCTATGCTCTTTTGTTGTGTTTTAATGAATGGTTACAACACTTAAATAAATTACTCGGAGAAGAAACTCTTCTCGTCGTAAGATATGATGCGTTGTGGAGTTTTCTAGAAAGGTTATCACTCATAAATGAAGTACAATAATCAGAAACTCTTCTTAGTAGGATATGATGCATTGTGGTGTTTTCTTTAATAGTTACCACCCATAAATTAAGAACTTTGATCGGAATCACTCATAAATTAAGTACTCGAACATGAAACACATAGAGTGGTATCTATGCTTTTTTGTTGTGTTTTAATGAATGGTTACAACACTTAAATGAAGTACTCGGAGAAGTAACTCTTCTCGTTTTAAGATATGATGCGTTGTGGAGTTTTCTTGAAAGGTTATCACTCATAAATGAAGTACAATGATCATAAACTCTTCTTAGTAGGATATGATGCTTTGTGGTGTTTTGTTTAATGGTTACCACCCATGAATGAAGTACTCAGAAAAGAAACACTTCTCCGAGTAGGGTACGATGCTTTGTGGTGTTTTCATTAATGGTTACCACCACAAATGAACTACACTGATCAGAATCACTCATAAATTAATTACTCGTACAAGAAGCACTTAGATTGGTACTCGATGCTTCTTCGTGTGTTTTAATGAATGGTTACAATACTTAAATGAGCTACTCGGAGAAGAAACTCTTCTCGTGGTAATATATAATGCATTGTAGAGTGTTCTTGAAAGGTTACAACTCACAAATTAAGTACTATGATCAGAAACACTTCTTAGTAGCATATGATGCTTTGTGGTGTTTTCTTTAATGGTTACCACCCATAAATGAAGTACTGAGATAATAAACACTTCTCGCAATAGGGTAAGATGTTTTGTGATGTTTTATATAATGGTTATCACCCATAAATTAAGTACATTGATCGGAATAACTCATAAATTAAGTATTCGGACATTAAACACTTAGAGTGGTATTTATGCTTCTTCGTTGTGTTTTAATGAATGGTGAAAACACTTAAATGAAGTACTCGGAGAAGAAACTCTTCTCGTGGTTATATATGATTCTTTGTAGAGTGTTCCTGAAATGTTACCACTCACAAATGAAGTACAATGATCAGAAACTCTTCTTAGTAGGATATGATGCTTTGGGGTGTTTTCATTAATGGTTATCACCCATAAATTAAGTACACTGATCAGAATCACTCATAAATTAAGTACTCGTACAAGAAGCACTCAGAGTGGTACTCGATGCTTCTTCGTGTGTTTTAATGAATGGTTACAACAATTAAATGAAGTACTCGGAGAAGAAACTCTTCTCGTAGTAATATATAATGCATTGTAGAGTGTTCTTGAAAGGTTACAACTCACAAATTAAGTACTATGATCAGAAACACTTCTTAGTAGCATATGATGCTTTGTGGTGTTTTCTTTAATGGTTACCACCCATGAATGAAGTACTCAGAAAAGAAACACTTCTCCGAGTAGGGTACGATGCTTTGTGGTGTTTTCATTAATGGTTACCACCACAAATGAACTACACTGATCAGAATCACTCATAAATTAATTACTCGTACAAGAAGCACTTAGATTGGTACTCGATGCTTCTTCGTGTGTTTTAATGAATGGTCACAATACTTAAATGAGCTACTCGGAGAAGAAACTCTTCTCGTGGTAATATATAATGCATTGTAGAGTGTTCTTGCAAGGTTACAACTCACAAATTAAGTACTATGATCAGAAAAACTTCTTAGTAGCATATGATGCTTTGTGGTGTTTTCTTTAATGGTTACCACCCATAAATGAAGTACTGAGATAATAAACACTTCTCGCAATAGGGTAAGATGTTTTGTGATGTTTTATATAATGGTTATCACCCATAAATTAAGTACATTGATCGGAATAACTCATAAATTAAGTATTCGGACATTAAACACTTAGAGTGGTATTTATGCTTCTTCGTTGTGTTTTAATGAATGGTGAAAACACTTAAATGAAGTACTCGGAGAAGAAACTCTTCTCGTGGTTATATATGATTCTTTGTAGAGTGTTCCTGAAATGTTACCACTCACAAATGAAGTACAATGATCAGAAACTCTTCTTAGTAGGATATGATGCTTTGGGGTGTTTTCATTAATGATTATCACCCATAAATTAAGTACACTGATCAGAATCACTCATAAATTAAGTACTCGTACAAGAAGCACTCAGAGTGGTACTCGATGCTTCTTCGTGTGTTTTAATGAATGGTTACAACAATTAAATGAAGTACTCGGAGAAGAAACTCTTCTCGTAGTAATATATAATGCATTGTAGAGTGTTCTTGAAAGGTTACAACTCACAAATTAAGTACTATGATCAGAAACACTTCTTAGTAGCATATGATGCTTTGTGTTGTTTTCTTTAATGGTTACCACCCATAAATGAAGTACTGAGATAATAAACACTTCTCGCAATAGGGTAAGATGTTTTGTGATGTTTTATATAATGGTTATATCCCATAAATTAAGTACATTGATCGGAATAACTCATTAATTAAGTATTCGGACATTAAACACTTAAAGTGGTATTTATGCTTCTTCGTTGTGTTTTAATGAATGGTGAAAACACTTAAATGAAGTACTCGGAGAAGAAACTCTTCTCCTGAAATGTTACCACTCACAAATTAAGTACTATGATCAGAAACACTTCTTAGTATGATATGATGCATTGTGGTGTTTTCTTTAATGGTTACCACCTATAAATTAAGAACTTTGATCGGAATCACTCATAAATTAAGTACTCGAACATGAAACACAGAGTGGTATCTATGCTCTTTTGTTGTGTTTTAATGAATGGTTACAACACTTAAATAAATTACTCGGAGAAGAAACTCTTCTCGTCGTAAGATATGATGCGTTGTGGAGTTTTCTAGAAAGGTTATCACTCATAAATGAAGTACAATAATCAGAAACTCTTCTTAGTAGGATATGATGCATTGTGGTGTTTTCTTTAATAGTTACCACCCATAAATTAAGAACTTTGATCGGAATCACTCATAAATTAAGTACTCGAACATGAAACACATAGAGTGGTATCTATGCTTTTTTGTTGTGTTTTAATGAATGGTTACAACACTTAAATGAAGTACTCGGAGAAGTAACTCTTCTCGTTTTAAGATATGATGCGTTGTGGAGTTTTCTTGAAAGGTTATCACTCATAAATGAAGTACAATGATCATAAACTCTTCTTAGTAGGATATGATGCTTTGTGGTGTTTTGTTTAATGGTTACCACCCATGAATGAAGTACTCAGAAAAGAAACACTTCTCCGAGTAGGGTACGATGCTTTGTGGTGTTTTCATTAATGGTTACCACCACAAATGAACTACACTGATCAGAATCACTCATAAATTAATTACTCGTACAAGAAGCACTTAGATTGGTACTCGATGCTTCTTCGTGTGTTTTAATGAATGGTTACAATACTTAAATGAGCTACTCGGAGAAGAAACTCTTCTCGTGGTAATATATAATGCATTGTAGAGTGTTCTTGAAAGGTTACAACTCACAAATTAAGTACTATGATCAGAAACACTTCTTAGTAGCATATGATGCTTTGTGGTGTTTTCTTTAATGGTTACCACCCATAAATGAAGTACTGAGATAATAAACACTTCTCGCAATAGGGTAAGATGTTTTGTGATGTTTTATATAATGGTTATCACCCATAAATTAAGTACATTGATCGGAATAACTCATAAATTAAGTATTCGGACATTAAACACTTAGAGTGGTATTTATGCTTCTTCGTTGTGTTTTAATGAATGGTGAAAACACTTAAATGAAGTACTCGGAGAAGAAACTCTTCTCGTGGTTATATATGATTCTTTGTAGAGTGTTCCTGAAATGTTACCACTCACAAATGAAGTACAATGATCAGAAACTCTTCTTAGTAGGATATGATGCTTTGGGGTGTTTTCATTAATGGTTATCACCCATAAATTAAGTACACTGATCAGAATCACTCATAAATTAAGTACTCGTACAAGAAGCACTCAGAGTGGTACTCGATGCTTCTTCGTGTGTTTTAATGAATGGTTACAACAATTAAATGAAGTACTCGGAGAAGAAACTCTTCTCGTAGTAATATATAATGCATTGTAGAGTGTTCTTGAAAGGTTACAACTCACAAATTAAGTACTATGATCAGAAACACTTCTTAGTAGCATATGATGCTTTGTGGTGTTTTCTTTAATGGTTACCACCCATGAATGAAGTACTCAGAAAAGAAACACTTCTCCGAGTAGGGTACGATGCTTTGTGGTGTTTTCATTAATGGTTACCACCACAAATGAACTACACTGATCAGAATCACTCATAAATTAATTACTCGTACAAGAAGCACTTAGATTGGTACTCGATGCTTCTTCGTGTGTTTTAATGAATGGTCACAATACTTAAATGAGCTACTCGGAGAAGAAACTCTTCTCGTGGTAATATATAATGCATTGTAGAGTGTTCTTGCAAGGTTACAACTCACAAATTAAGTACTATGATCAGAAAAACTTCTTAGTAGCATATGATGCTTTGTGGTGTTTTCTTTAATGGTTACCACCCATAAATGAAGTACTGAGATAATAAACACTTCTCGCAATAGGGTAAGATGTTTTGTGATGTTTTATATAATGGTTATCACCCATAAATTAAGTACATTGATCGGAATAACTCATAAATTAAGTATTCGGACATTAAACACTTAGAGTGGTATTTATGCTTCTTCGTTGTGTTTTAATGAATGGTGAAAACACTTAAATGAAGTACTCGGAGAAGAAACTCTTCTCGTGGTTATATATGATTCTTTGTAGAGTGTTCCTGAAATGTTACCACTCACAAATGAAGTACAATGATCAGAAACTCTTCTTAGTAGGATATGATGCTTTGGGGTGTTTTCATTAATGATTATCACCCATAAATTAAGTACACTGATCAGAATCACTCATAAATTAAGTACTCGTACAAGAAGCACTCAGAGTGGTACTCGATGCTTCTTCGTGTGTTTTAATGAATGGTTACAACAATTAAATGAAGTACTCGGAGAAGAAACTCTTCTCGTAGTAATATATAATGCATTGTAGAGTGTTCTTGAAAGGTTACAACTCACAAATTAAGTACTATGATCAGAAACACTTCTTAGTAGCATATGATGCTTTGTGTTGTTTTCTTTAATGGTTACCACCCATAAATGAAGTACTGAGATAATAAACACTTCTCGCAATAGGGTAAGATGTTTTGTGATGTTTTATATAATGGTTATATCCCATAAATTAAGTACATTGATCGGAATAACTCATTAATTAAGTATTCGGACATTAAACACTTAAAGTGGTATTTATGCTTCTTCGTTGTGTTTTAATGAATGGTGAAAACACTTAAATGAAGTACTCGGAGAAGAAACTCTTCTCCTGAAATGTTACCACTCACAAATTAAGTACTATGATCAGAAACACTTCTTAGTATGATATGATGCATTGTGGTGTTTTCTTTAATGGTTACCACCTATAAATTAAGAACTTTGATCGGAATCACTCATAAATTAAGTACTCGAACATGAAACACAGAGTGGTATCTATGCTCTTTTGTTGTGTTTTAATGAATGGTTACAACACTTAAATAAATTACTCGGAGAAGAAACTCTTCTCGTCGTAAGATATGATGCGTTGTGGAGTTTTCTAGAAAGGTTATCACTCATAAATGAAGTACAATAATCAGAAACTCTTCTTAGTAGGATATGATGCATTGTGGTGTTTTCTTTAATAGTTACCACCCATAAATTAAGAACTTTGATCGGAATCACTCATAAATTAAGTACTCGAACATGAAACACATAGAGTGGTATCTATGCTTTTTTGTTGTGTTTTAATGAATGGTTACAACACTTAAATGAAGTACTCGGAGAAGTAACTCTTCTCGTTTTAAGATATGATGCGTTGTGGAGTTTTCTTGAAAGGTTATCACTCATAAATGAAGTACAATGATCATAAACTCTTCTTAGTAGGATATGATGCTTTGTGGTGTTTTCTTTAATGGTTACCACCCATGAATGAAGTACTCAGAAAAGAAACACTTCTCCGAGTAGGGTACGATGCTTTGTGGTGTTTTCATTAATGGTTACCACCACAAATGAACTACACTGATCAGAATCACTCATAAATTAATTACTCGTACAAGAAGCACTTAGATTGGTACTCGATGCTTCTTCGTGTGTTTTAATGAATGGTTACAATACTTAAATGAGCTACTCGGAGAAGAAACTCTTCTCGTGGTAATATATAATGCATTGTAGAGTGTTCTTGAAAGGTTACAACTCACAAATTAAGTACTATGATCAGAAACACTTCTTAGTAGCATATGATGCTTTGTGGTGTTTTCTTTAATGGTTACCACCCATAAATGAAGTACTGAGATAATAAACACTTCTCGCAATAGGGTAAGATGTTTTGTGATGTTTTATATAATGGTTATCACCCATAAATTAAGTACATTGATCGGAATAACTCATAAATTAAGTATTCGGACATTAAACACTTAGAGTGGTATTTATGCTTCTTCGTTGTGTTTTAATGAATGGTGAAAACACTTAAATGAAGTACTCGGAGAAGAAACTCTTCTCGTGGTTATATATGATTCTTTGTAGAGTGTTCCTGAAATGTTACCACTCACAAATGAAGTACAATGATCAGAAACTCTTCTTAGTAGGATATGATGCTTTGGGGTGTTTTCATTAATGGTTACCACCCATAAATTAAGTACACTGATCAGAATCACTCATAAATTAAGTACTCGTACAAGAAGCACTCAGAGTGGTACTCGATGCTTCTTCGTGTGTTTTAATGAATGGTTACAACAATTAAATGAAGTACTCGGAGAAGAAACTCTTCTCGTAGTAATATATAATGCATTGTAGAGTGTTCTTGAAAGGTTACAACTCACAAATTAAGTACTATGATCAGAAACACTTCTTAGTAGCATATGATGCTTTGTGGTGTTTTCTTTAATGGTTACCACCCATGAATGAAGTACTCAGAAAAGAAACACTTCTCCGAGTAGGGTACGATGCTTTGTGGTGTTTTCATTAATGGTTACCACCACAAATGAACTACACTGATCAGAATCACTCATAAATTAATTACTCGTACAAGAAGCACTTAGATTGGTACTCGATGCTTCTTCGTGTGTTTTAATGAATGGTCACAATACTTAAATGAGCTACTCGGAGAAGAAACTCTTCTCGTGGTAATATATAATGCATTGTAGAGTGTTCTTGCAAGGTTACAACTCACAAATTAAGTACTATGATCAGAAAAACTTCTTAGTAGCATATGATGCTTTGTGGTGTTTTCTTTAATGGTTACCACCCATAAATGAAGTACTGAGATAATAAACACTTCTCGCAATAGGGTAAGATGTTTTGTGATGTTTTATATAATGGTTATCACCCATAAATTAAGTACATTGATCGGAATAACTCATAAATTAAGTATTCGGACATTAAACACTTAGAGTGGTATTTATGCTTCTTCGTTGTGTTTTAATGAATGGTGAAAACACTTAAATAAAGTACTCGGAGAAGAAACTCTTCTCGTGGTTATATATGATTCTTTGTAGAGTGTTCCTGAAATGTTACCACTCACAAATGAAGTACAATGATCAGAAACTCTTCTTAGTAGGATATGATGCTTTGGGGTGTTTTCATTAATGGTTACCACCCATAAATTAAGTACACTGATCAGAATCACTCATAAATTAAGTACTCGTACAAGAAGCACTCAGAGTGGTACTCGATGCTTCTTCGTGTGTTTTAATGAATGGTTACAACAATTAAATGAAGTACTCGGAGAAGAAACTCTTCTCGTAGTAATATATAATGCATTGTAGAGTGTTCTTGAAAGGTTACAACTCACAAATTAAGTACTATGATCAGAAACACTTCTTAGTAGCATATGATGCCTTGTGTTGTTTTCTTTAATGGTTACCACCCATAAATGAAGTACTGAGATAATAAACACTTCTCGCAATAGGGTAAGATGTTTTGTGATGTTTTATATAATGGTTATCACCCATAAATTAAGTACATTGATCGGAATAACTCATAAATTAAGTATTCGGACATTAAACACTTAGAGTGGTATTTATGCTTCTTCGTTGTGTTTTAATGAATGGTGAAAACACTTAAATGAAGTACTCGGAGAAGAAACTCTTCTCGTGGTTATATATGATTCTTTGTAGAGTGTTCCTGAAATGTTACCACTCACAAATGAAGTACAATGATCAGAAACTCTTCTTAGTAGGATATGATGCTTTGGGGTGTTTTCATTAATGATTACCACCCATAAATTAAGTACACTGATCAGAATCACTCATAAATTAAGTACTCGTACAAGAAGCACTCAGAGTGGTACTCGATGCTTCTTCGTGTGTTTTAATGAATGGTTACAACAATTAAATGAAGTACTCGGAGAAGAAACTCTTCTCGTAGTAATATATAATGCATTGTAGAGTGTTCTTGAAAGGTTACAACTCACAAATTAAGTACTATGATCAGAAACACTTCTTAGTAGCATATGATGCTTTGTGTTGTTTTCTTTAATGGTTACCACCCATAAATGAAGTACTGAGATAATAAACACTTCTCGCAATAGGGTAAGATGTTTTGTGATGTTTTATATAATGGTTATATCCCATAAATTAAGTACATTGATCGGAATAACTCATTAATTAAGTATTCGGACATTAAACACTTAAAGTGGTATTTATGCTTCTTCGTTGTGTTTTAATGAATGGTGAAAACACTTAAATGAAGTACTCGGAGAAGAAACTCTTCTCCTGAAATGTTACCACTCACAAATTAAGTACTATGATCAGAAACACTTCTTAGTATGATATGATGCATTGTGGTGTTTTCTTTAATGGTTACCACCTATAAATTAAGAACTTTGATCGGAATCACTCATAAATTAAGTACTCGAACATGAAACACAGAGTGGTATCTATGCTCTTTTGTTGTGTTTTAATGAATGGTTACAACACTTAAATAAATTACTCGGAGAAGAAACTCTTCTCGTCGTAAGATATGATGCGTTGTGGAGTTTTCTAGAAAGGTTATCACTCATAAATGAAGTACAATAATCAGAAACTCTTCTTAGTAGGATATGATGCATTGTGGTGTTTTCTTTAATAGTTACCACCCATAAATTAAGAACTTTGATCGGAATCACTCATAAATTAAGTACTCGAACATGAAACACATAGAGTGGTATCTATGCTTTTTTGTTGTGTTTTAATGAATGGTTACAACACTTAAATGAAGTACTCGGAGAAGTAACTCTTCTCGTTTTAAGATATGATGCGTTGTGGAGTTTTCTTGAAAGGTTATCACTCATAAATGAAGTACAATGATCATAAACTCTTCTTAGTAGGATATGATGCTTTGTGGTGTTTTCTTTAATGGTTACCACCCATGAATGAAGTACTCAGAAAAGAAACACTTCTCCGAGTAGGGTACGATGCTTTGTGGTGTTTTCATTAATGGTTACCACCACAAATGAACTACACTGATCAGAATCACTCATAAATTAATTACTCGTACAAGAAGCACTTAGATTGGTACTCGATGCTTCTTCGTGTGTTTTAATGAATGGTTACAATACTTAAATGAGCTACTCGGAGAAGAAACTCTTCTCGTGGTAATATATAATGCATTGTAGAGTGTTCTTGAAAGGTTACAACTCACAAATTAAGTACTATGATCAGAAACACTTCTTAGTAGCATATGATGCTTTGTGGTGTTTTCTTTAATGGTTACCACCCATAAATGAAGTACTGAGATAATAAACACTTCTCGCAATAGGGTAAGATGTTTTGTGATGTTTTATATAATGGTTATCACCCATAAATTAAGTACATTGATCGGAATAACTCATAAATTAAGTATTCGGACATTAAACACTTAGAGTGGTATTTATGCTTCTTCGTTGTGTTTTAATGAATGGTGAAAACACTTAAATGAAGTACTCGGAGAAGAAACTCTTCTCGTGGTTATATATGATTCTTTGTAGAGTGTTCCTGAAATGTTACCACTCACAAATGAAGTACAATGATCAGAAACTCTTCTTAGTAGGATATGATGCTTTGGGGTGTTTTCATTAATGGTTACCACCCATAAATTAAGTACACTGATCAGAATCACTCATAAATTAAGTACTCGTACAAGAAGCACTCAGAGTGGTACTCGATGCTTCTTCGTGTGTTTTAATGAATGGTTACAACAATTAAATGAAGTACTCGGAGAAGAAACTCTTCTCGTAGTAATATATAATGCATTGTAGAGTGTTCTTGAAAGGTTACAACTCACAAATTAAGTACTATGATCAGAAACACTTCTTAGTAGCATATGATGCTTTGTGGTGTTTTCTTTAATGGTTACCACCCATGAATGAAGTACTCAGAAAAGAAACACTTCTCCGAGTAGGGTACGATGCTTTGTGGTGTTTTCATTAATGATTACCACCACAAATGAACTACACTGATCAGAATCACTCATAAATTAATTACTCGTACAAGAAGCACTTAGATTGGTACTCGATGCTTCTTCGTGTGTTTTAATGAATGGTCACAATACTTAAATGAGCTACTCGGAGAAGAAACTCTTCTCGTGGTAATATATAATACATTGTAGAGTGTTCTTGCAAGGTTACAACTCACAAATTAAGTACTATGATCAGAAAAACTTCTTAGTAGCATATGATGCTTTGTGGTGTTTTCTTTAATGGTTACCACCCATAAATGAAGTACTGAGATAATAAACACTTCTCGCAATAGGGTAAGATGTTTTGTGATGTTTTATATAATGGTTATCACCCATAAATTAAGTACATTGATCGGAATAACTCATAAATTAAGTATTCGGACATTAAACACTTAGAGTGATATTTATGCTTCTTCGTTGTGTTTTAATGAATGGTGAAAACACTTAAATGAAGTACTCGGAGAAGAAACTCTTCTCGTGGTTATATATGATTCTTTGTAGAGTGTTCCTGAAATGTTACCACTCACAAATGAAGTACAATGATCAGAAACTCTTCTTAGTAGGATATGATGCTTTGGGGTGTTTTCATTAATGGTTACCACCCATAAATTAAGTACACTGATCAGAATCACTCATAAATTAAGTACTCGTACAAGAAGCACTCAGAGTGGTACTCGATGCTTCTTCGTGTGTTTTAATGAATGGTTACAACAATTAAATGAAGTACTCGGAGAAGAAACTCTTCTCGTAGTAATATATAATGCATTGTAGAGTGTTCTTGAAAGGTTACAACTCACAAATTAAGTACTATGATCAGAAACACTTCTTAGTAGCATATGATGCCTTGTGTTGTTTTCTTTAATGGTTACCACCCATAAATGAAGTACTGAGATAATAAACACTTCTCGCAATAGGGTAAGATGTTTTGTGATGTTTTATATAATGGTTATCACCCATAAATTAAGTACATTGATCGGAATAACTCATAAATTAAGTATTCGGACATTAAACACTTAGAGTGGTATTTATGCTTCTTCGTTGTGTTTTAATGAATGGTGAAAACACTTAAATGAAGTACTCGGAGAAGAAACTCTTCTCGTGGTTATATATGATTCTTTGTAGAGTGTTCCTGAAATGTTACCACTCACAAATGAAGTACAATGATCAGAAACTCTTCTTAGTAGGATATGATGCTTTGGGGTGTTTTCATTAATGATTACCACCCATAAATTAAGTACACTGATCAGAATCACTCATAAATTAAGTACTCGTACAAGAAGCACTCAGAGTGGTACTCGATGCTTCTTCGTGTGTTTTAATGAATGGTTACAACAATTAAATGAAGTACTCGGAGAAGAAACTCTTCTCGTAGTAATATATAATGCATTGTAGAGTGTTCTTGAAAGGTTACAACTCACAAATTAAGTACTATGATCAGAAACACTTCTTAGTAGCATATGATGCTTTGTGTTGTTTTCTTTAATGGTTACCACCCATAAATGAAGTACTGAGATAATAAACACTTCTCGCAATAGGGTAAGATGTTTTGTGATGTTTTATATAATGGTTATATCCCATAAATTAAGTACATTGATCGGAATAACTCATTAATTAAGTATTCGGACATTAAACACTTAAAGTGGTATTTATGCTTCTTCGTTGTGTTTTAATGAATGGTGAAAACACTTAAATGAAGTACTCGGAGAAGAAACTCTTCTCCTGAAATGTTACCACTCACAAATTAAGTACTATGATCAGAAACACTTCTTAGTATGATATGATGCATTGTGGTGTTTTCTTTAATGGTTACCACCTATAAATTAAGAACTTTGATCGGAATCACTCATAAATTAAGTACTCGAACATGAAACACAGAGTGGTATCTATGCTCTTTTGTTGTGTTTTAATGAATGGTTACAACACTTAAATAAATTACTCGGAGAAGAAACTCTTCTCGTCGTAAGATATGATGCGTTGTGGAGTTTTCTAGAAAGGTTATCACTCATAAATGAAGTACAATAATCAGAAACTCTTCTTAGTAGGATATGATGCATTGTGGTGTTTTCTTTAATAGTTACCACCCATAAATTAAGAACTTTGATCGGAATCACTCATAAATTAAGTACTCGAACATGAAACACATAGAGTGGTATCTATGCTTTTTTGTTGTGTTTTAATGAATGGTTACAACACTTAAATGAAGTACTCGGAGAAGTAACTCTTCTCGTTTTAAGATATGATGCGTTGTGGAGTTTTCTTGAAAGGTTATCACTCATAAATGAAGTACAATGATCATAAACTCTTCTTAGTAGGATATGATGCTTTGTGGTGTTTTCTTTAATGGTTACCACCCATGAATGAAGTACTCAGAAAAGAAACACTTCTCCTAGTAGGGTACGATGCTTTGTGGTGTTTTCATTAATGGTTACCACCACAAATGAACTACACTGATCAGAATCACTCATAAATTAATTACTCGTACAAGAAGCACTTAGATTGGTACTCGATGCTTCTTCGTGTGTTTTAATGAATGGTGACAATACTTAAATGAGCTACTCGGAGAAGAAACTCTTCTCGTGGTAATATATAATGCATTGTAGAGTGTTCTTGAAAGGTTACAACTCACAAATTAAGTACTATGATCAGAAACACTTCTTAGTAGCATATGATGCTTTGTGGTGTTTTCTTTAATGGTTACCACCCATAAATGAAGTACTGAGATAATAAACACTTCTCGCAATAGGGTAAGATGTTTTGTGATGTTTTATATAATGGTTATCACCCATAAATTAAGTACATTGATCGGAATAACTCATAAATTAAGTATTCGGACATTAAACACTTAGAGTGGTATTTATGCTTCTTCGTTGTGTTTTAATGAATGGTGAAAACACTTAAATGAAGTACTCGGAGAAGAAACTCTTCTCGTGGTTATATATGATTCTTTGTAGAGTGTTCCTGAAATGTTACCACTCACAAATGAAGTACAATGATCAGAAACTCTTCTTAGTAGGATATGATGCTTTGGGGTGTTTTCATTAATGGTTACCACCCATAAATTAAGTACACTGATCAGAATCACTCATAAATTAAGTACTCGTACAAGAAGCACTCAGAGTGGTACTCGATGCTTCTTCGTGTGTTTTAATGAATGGTTACAACAATTAAATGAAGTACTCGGAGAAGAAACTCTTCTCGTAGTAATATATAATGCATTGTAGAGTGTTCTTGAAAGGTTACAACTCACAAATTAAGTACTATGATCAGAAACACTTCTTAGTAGCATATGATGCTTTGTGGTGTTTTCTTTAATGGTTACCACCCATGAATGAAGTACTCAGAAAAGAAACACTTCTCCGAGTAGGGTACGATGCTTTGTGGTGTTTTCATTAATGGTTACCACCACAAATGAACTACACTGATCAGAATCACTCATAAATTAATTACTCGTACAAGAAGCACTTAGATTGGTACTCGATGCTTCTTCGTGTGTTTTAATGAATGGTCACAATACTTAAATGAGCTACTCGGAGAAGAAACTCTTCTCGTGGTAATATATAATGCATTGTAGAGTGTTCTTGCAAGGTTACAACTCACAAATTAAGTACTATGATCAGAAAAACTTCTTAGTAGCATATGATGCTTTGTGGTGTTTTCTTTAATGGTTACCACCCATAAATGAAGTACTGAGATAATAAACACTTCTCGCAATAGGGTAAGATGTTTTGTGATGTTTTATATAATGGTTATCACCCATAAATTAAGTACATTGATCGGAATAACTCATAAATTAAGTATTCGGACATTAAACACTTAGAGTGGTATTTATGCTTCTTCGTTGTGTTTTAATGAATGGTGAAAACACTTAAATAAAGTACTCGGAGAAGAAACTCTTCTCGTGGTTATATATGATTCTTTGTAGAGTGTTCCTGAAATGTTACCACTCACAAATGAAGTACAATGATCAGAAACTCTTCTTAGTAGGATATGATGCTTTGGGGTGTTTTCATTAATGGTTACCACCCATAAATTAAGTACACTGATCAGAATCACTCATAAATTAAGTACTCGTACAAGAAGCACTCAGAGTGGTACTCGATGCTTCTTCGTGTGTTTTAATGAATGGTTACAACAATTAAATGAAGTACTCGGAGAAGAAACTCTTCTCGTAGTAATATATAATGCATTGTAGAGTGTTCTTGAAAGGTTACAACTCACAAATTAAGTACTATGATCAGAAACACGTCTTAGTAGCATATGATGCCTTGTGTTGTTTTCTTTAATGGTTACCACCCATAAATGAAGTACTGAGATAATAAACACTTCTCGCAATAGGGTAAGATGTTTTGTGATGTTTTATATAATGGTTATCACCCATAAATTAAGTACATTGATCGGAATAACTCATTAATTAAGTATTCAGACATTAAACACTTAAAGTGGTATTTATGCTTCTTCGTTGTGTTTTAATGAATGGTGAAAACACTTAAATGAAGTACTCGGAGAAGAAACTCTTCTCGTGAAAATATATGATTCTTTGAAGAGTGTTCCTGAAATGTTACCACTCACAAATTAAGTACTATGAACAAAAAACTTCTTAGTAGGATATGATGCATTGTGGTGTTTTCTTTAATGGTTACCACCTATAAATTAAGAACTTTGATCGGAATCACTCATAAATTAATTACTCGTACATGAAGCACTTAGAGTGGTATCTATGCCTTTTTGTTGTGTTTTAATGAATGGTTACAACACTTAAATGAAGTACTCGGAGAAGAAACTCTTCTCGTTGAAATATATGATGCGTTGTGGAGTTTTCTAGAAAGGTTATCACTCATAAATGAAGTACAATGGTCAGAAACTGTTCTTAGTAGGATATGATGCTTTGTGGTGTTTTCTTTAATGGTTACCACCCATGAATGAAGTACTGAGATAATAAACACTTCTCGCAATAGGGTAAGATGCTTTGTTATGTTTTATTTAATGTTATCACCCATAAATTAAGTACACTGATTGGAATAACTCATAAATTATGTTTTCGAACATTGAACACCTAAAGTGGTATTTATGCTTCTTCGTTGTGTTTTAATGAATGGTTACAATCCTTAAATGAAGTACTCGGAGAAGAAACTCTTCTCGTGGTAAGATATGATGCGTTATGGAGTTTTCTAGGAAGGTTACCACTCAATAATGAAGTACAATGATCAGAAACTCTTATTAGTAGGATATGATGCTTTGTGTTGTTTTATTTAATGGTTACCACCCATGAATGAAGTACTCAGATAAGAAACACTTCTCCCAGTAGGGTACGATGCTTTGTGGTGTTTTCATTAATGGTTACCACTCATAAATGAAGTACACTGATCAGAATCACTCATAAATTAAGTACTCGTACATGAAGCACTTAGAGTGGTACTCGATGCTTCTTCCTGTGTTTTAGTGAATGGTAACAACACTTACATGAAGAACTCGGAGAAGTAACTCTTCTCGTGATAATATATGATGATTTGTAGAGTGTTCTTGAAAGGTTACCACTAACAAATGAAGTGGCATATGATAAACACTTCTTAGTAGCATATGATGCTTTGTGGTGTTTTTTTTAATGGTTACCACCCATGAATGAAGTACTCAGATAAGAAACACATCTCCCAGTAGGGTACGATGCTTGTGGTGTTTTCATTAATGGTTATCACTCATAAATGAAGTAAACTGATCTTAATCACTCATAAATTAAGTACTCGTACATGAAACATTTAGAGTTGTACTCGATGCTTCTTCGTGTGTTTTATTGAATGGTTACAACACATAAATCAAGTACTTGCAGAAGAAACTCTTCTCGTGATAATATATGATGCTTTGTAGAGTGTTCTTGAAAGGTTACCACTCACAAATGAAGTACTATGACCAGAAACACTTCATAGTAGCATATGATGCTTTGTGGTGTTTTCTTTAATGGTTACCACTCATAAATGAAATACTCAGATAATAAACACTTATCGCAATAGGGCAAGATGCTTTGTGATGTTTTATTTAATGGTTATCGCCCATAAATTAAGTACATTGATCGGAATAACTCATAAATTAAGTATTCGGACATGAAACACTTAGAGTGGTATTTATGCTTCTTTGTGTGTTTTAATGAATGGTTACAACACTTAAATGAAGTACTCGGAGAAGAAACTCTTCTCGTGGTAATATATGATGCTTTGTAGAGTGTTCTTGAAAGGTTATCGCTCACAAATGATGCTCAGAAACACTTCATAGTAGCATATGTTGCTTTGTGGTGTTTTCTTTAATGGTTACCACTCATAAATGAAATACTCAGATAATAAACACTTATCGCAATAGGGCAAGATGCTTTGTAATGTTTTATTTAATGGTTATCGCCCATAAATTAAGTACATTGATCGGAATAACTCATAAATTAAGTGTTCGGACATGAAACACTTAGAGTGGTATTTATGCTTCTTTGTGTGTTTTAATGAATGGTTACAACACTTAAATGAAGTACTCGGAGAAGAAACTCTTCTCGTGGAAATATATGATGCTTTGTAGAGTGTTCTTGAAAGGTTATCGCTCACAAATGATGCTCAGAAACACTTCATAGTAGCATATGTTGCTTTGTGGTGTTTTCTTTAATGGTTACCACTCATATATGAAATACTCAGATAATAAACACTTATCGCAATAGGGCAAGATGCTTTGTGATGTTTTATTTAATGGTTATCACCCATAAATTAAGTACATTGATCGGAATAACTCATAAATTAAGTATTCGGACATGAAACACTTAGAGTGGTATTTATGCTTCTTTGTGTGTTTTAATGAATGGTTACAACACTTAAATGAAGTACTTGGAGAAGAAACTCTTCTCGTGGTAATATATGATGCTTTGTAGAGTGTTCTTGAAATGTTACCACTCACAAATGAAGTACTATGATCAGAAAAACATCTTAGTAGGATATGATGCATTGTCGTGTTTTCTCCAATGGTTACCACCCATAAATTAAGAACTTTGATCGGAATCACTCATAAATTAAGTCCTCGAACAATAATCACTTAGAGTGGTATTTATGCTTTTTTGTTGTGTTTTAATGAACGACTACAGCACTTAAATGAAGTACTCGGAGAACAAACTCTTCTCGTTGTAAGATATGATGCGTTGTGGAGTTTTCTAGAAAGATTATCACCCATAAATTAAGTACAATGATCAGAAACACTTCTTAGTAGGATATATTTTGTGGGGTTTTTCTTTAATGGTTACCACCCATGAATGAAGTACTCAGATAAGAAACACTTCTCCCAGTAGGGTACGATGCTTTGTGGTGTTTTCATTAATGGTTACCACCCATAAATGAAGTACACTGATCAGAATCACTCATAAATTAATTACTCGTACATGAAGCACTTAGAGTGGTACTCGATGCTTCTTCGTGTGTTTTAATGAATTGTTACAACACTTAAATGAAGTACTCGGTGAAGAAACTCTTCTCATGGTAATATATGATGCATTGTAGAGTGTTATTGAAATGTTACCACGCACAAATGAAGTACTTTGATCAGAAACACTTCTACCCATAATTGAAGTACTCGTATAATAAACACTTCTCGCAATAGGGTAAGATGCTTTGTGATGTTTTATTTAATGGCTATCACCCATAAATTAAGTACAGTCATCGAAATCACTTATAAATTAAGTACTCGAACATTAAACACTTAGAGTGGTATTTTTGCTTCTTCGTAGTGTTTTAATGAATGGTGACAACACTTAAATGAAGTACTCGGAGAAGAAACTCTTCTCGTGGTAATATATGATGCTTTGTAGAGTGTTTTATGAAATGTTACCACTCACAAATGAAGTACTATGATCAGAAACACTTCTTAGTAAGATATGATGCATTGTGGTGTTTTCTTTAATGGTTACCACCCATAAATTAAGAACTTTCATCGGAATCACTCATAAATTAAGTACTCGAACATGAACCACTTGAGTGGTATCTATGCTTTTTTGTTGTGTATTAATGAATGGTTACAACACTTAAATGAAGTACTCGGAGAAGAAACTCTTCTCGTTGTAAGATATGATGTGTTGTGGAGTTTTCTAGAAAGGTTATCACCCATAAATGAAGTACAGTGATCAAAAACTCTTCTTAGTAGGATATGATGCTTTGTGGTGTTTTCTTTAATGGTTACCACCCATGAATAAAGTACTCAGATAAGAAACACTCATAAATTAAGTACTCGTACATGAAGCACTTAGAGTGGTACTCGATTCTTCTTCGTGTGTTTTAATGAATGGTTACAACACTTAAATGAAGTACAATGATCATAATCTCTTCTTAGTAGGATATGATGCTTTGTAGTGTTTTCTTTAATGGTTACCACCCATGAATAAAGTACTTAGACAAGAAACACTTCTTCCAGTAGGGTACGATGCTTTTTGGTGTTTTCATTAATGGTTACCACTCATAAATGAAGTACACTGATCAGAATCACTCATAAATTAAGTACTCGTACATGAAGCACTTAGAGTGGTATTTATGCTTCTTCGTGTGTTTTAATGAATGGTTACAACACTTAAATAAAGTGCTCGGTGAAGAAACTCTTCTCGTGGTAATACATGATGCATTGTAGAGTGTTCTTCAAAGGTTATCGCTCACAAATGATGCTCTGAAACACTTCATAGTAGCATATGATGCTTTGTGGTGTTTTCTTTAATGGTTACCACTCATAAATGAAGCACTCGGATAATAAACACTTATCGCAATAGGGTAAGATTATTTTTTATGTTTAATTTAATGGTTATCACCCATAAATTAAGTACATTGATCGGAATAATTCATAAATTAAGTATTCGGACATGAAACACTAAAAGTGGTATTTATGCTTCTTCGTTGTGTTTTAATGAATGGTTACAACACTTGAATGAAGTACTCAGAGAGAATCTCTTCTCGAGGTAAGATATGATGCGTTGTGGAGTTTTCTAGAAAGGTTATCACTCATAAATAAAGTACAATGATCATAAACTCTTCTTAGTATGATATGATGCTTTGTGGTGTTTTCTTTAATGGTTACCACCCATGAATGAAGTACTCAGATAAGAAACACTTCTTCCAGTAGGGTACGATGCTTTGTGGTGTTTTCATTAATGCTTACCACTCATAAATGAAGTACACTGATCAGAATCCCTCATAAATTAATTACTCGTACATGAAGCACTTAGAGTGGTACTCGATGCTTCATCGTGTGTTCTAATGAATGGTTACAACACTTAAATGAAGTACTCGGAGAAGAAACTCTTCTCGTTGTAAGATATGATGCATTGTGGAGTTTTCTAGAAAGGTTATCACTCATAAATGAAGTACAGTGATCATAAACTCTTCTTAGTAGGATATGATGCTTTGTGGTGTTTTCTTTAATGGTTACCACCCATGAATAAAGTACTCAGATAAGAAACACTTCTTCCAGTAGGGTACGATGCTTTGTTGTGTTTTCATTAATGGTTACCATTCATAAATGAAGTACACTGATCAGAATCACTCATAAATTAAGTACTGGTACATGAAGCACTTAGAGTAGTACTCGATTCTTCTTTGTGTGTTTTAATGAATGGTTACAACACTTAAATGAAGTACTCGGTGAAGAAACTCTTCTCGTGGTAATATAAGATGCATTGTAGAGTGTTCTTGAAAGGTTATCGCTCACAAATGATGCTCAGAAACACTTCATAGTAGCATATGATGCTTTGTGGTTTTTTCTTTAATGGTTACCACTCATAAATGAAATACTCAGATAATAAACACTTATCGCAATAGGGCAAGATGCTTTGTGATGTTTTATTTAATGGTTATCGCCCATAAATTAAGTACATTGATCGGAATAACTCATAAATTAAGTATTCGGACATGAAACACTTAGAGTGGTATTTATGCTTCTTCGTGTGTTTTAATGAATGGTTACAACACTTAAATGAAGTACTTGGAGAAGAAACTCTTCTCGTGGTAATATATGATGCTTTGTAGAGTGTTCTTGAAATGTTACCACTCACAAATGAAGTACTATGATCAGAAACACTTCTTAGTAGGATATGATGCATTGTGGTTTTTCATCAATAGTTACCACCCATAAATTAAAAACTTTGATGGGAATCACTCATAAATTAAGTCCTCGAACATGAAACAGTTAGAGTGGTATTTATGCTTTTTTGTTGTGTTTTAATGAATGGTTACAACACTTAAATGAGGTACTCGGAGAAGAAACTCTTCTCGTTGTAAGATATGATGCGTTCTGGATTTTTCTAGAAAGGTTATCACCCATAAATGAAGTACAATGATCAGAAACTCTTCTTAGTAGGATATGATTCTTTGTGGTGTTTTCTTTAATGGTTACCACCCATGAATGACGTACTCAGATAAGAAACACTTCTCCCAGTAGGGTACGATGCTTTGTGGTGTTTTAATTAATGGTTACCACCTATAAATGAAGTACACTGATCAGAATCACTCATAAATTAATTACTCGTACATGAAGCACTTGGAGTGGTACTCGATACTTCTTCGTGTGTTTTAATGAATGGTTACAACAATTAAATCAAGTACTCGGAGAAGAAACTCTTCTCAGGGTAATATATTATGCATTGTAGAGTGTTCTTGAAATGTTACGACGCACAAATGAAGTACTTTGATTAGAAACACTTCTAAGTACCATATAATGCTTTGTGGTGTTTTCTTTAATGGTTACCACCCATAATTGAAGTACTCATATAATAAACACTTCTCGCAATAGGGTAAGATATTTTGTGATGTTTTATTTAAAGGTTATCACCCATAAATTAAGTACATTGATCAGAATAATTCATAAATTAAGTATTCGGACATGAAACACTTAAAGTGGTATTTATGCTTCTTCGTTGTGTTTTAATGAATGGTGACAACACTTAAATGAAGTACTCGGAGAAGAAACTCTTCTCGTGGTAATATATGATGCGTTGTGGAGTTTTCTAGAAAGGTTATCACTCATAAATAAAGTACAATGATCAGAAACTCTACTTAGTATGATATGATGCTTTGTGGTGTTTTCTTTAATGGTTATCACCCATGAATGAAGTACTCAGATAAGAAACACTTCTTCCAGTAGGGTACGATGCTTTGTGGTGTTTTCATTAATGCTTACCACTCATAAATGAAGTACACTGATTAGAATCCCTCATAAATTAATTACTCGTACATTAAGCACTTAGAGTGGTACTCGATGCTTCATCGTGTGTTTTAATGAATGGTTACAACACTTAAATGAAATACTCGTTGAAGAAACTCTTCTCGTTGTAATATATGATGCATTGTAGAGTGTTCTTGAAAGGTTATCGCTCTCAAATGATGCTCAAAAACACTTCATAGTAGCATATGATGCTTTGTGGTGTTTTCTATAATGGTTACCACTCATAAATGAAATACTCAGATAATAAACACTTATCGCAATAGGGCAAGATGCTTTTTGATGTTTCATTTAATGGTTATCACCCATAAATTAAGTACATTGATCGGAATAACTCATAAATTAAGTATTCGGACATGAAACACTTAGAGTGGTATTTATGCTTCTTCGTGTGTTTTAATGAATGGTTACAACACTTAAGTGAAGTACTCGGAGAAGAAACTCTTCTCGTGGTAATATATGGTGCTTTGTAGAGTGTTTTTGAAATGTTACCACTCACAAATGAAGTACTATGATCAGAAACACTTCTTAGTAGGATATGATGCATTGTGGTGAAGAAACTCTTCTCGTGGTAATATATGATGCATTGTAGAGTGTTCTTGAAAGGTTATCGCTCTCAAATGATGCTCAGAAACACTTCATAGTAGCATATGATGCTTTGTGGTGTTTTCTTTAATGGTTACCACTCATAAATGAAATACTCAGATAATAAACTCTTATCGCAATAGGGCAAGATGCTTTGTGATGTTTTATTTAATGGTTATCGCCCATAAATTAAGTACATTGATCGGAATAACTCATAAATTAAGTATTCGGACATGAAACACTTAGAGTGGTATTTATGCTTCTTTGTGTGTTTTAATGAATGGTTACAACACTTAAATGAAGTACTCGGAGAAGAAACTCTTCTCGTGGTAATATATGATGCTTTGTAGAGTGTTCTTGAAAGGTTATCGCTCACAAATGAAGTACAATGATCATAATATCTTCTTTGTAGAATATGATGCTTCGTGGTGTTTTCTTTAATGTTTACCACCCAGGATTGAAGTACTCAGATAAGAAACACTTCTCCCAGTAGGGTACGATGCTTTGTGGTGTTTTCATTAATGGTTACCACCCATAAATGAAGTACACTGATCAGAATCACTCATAAATTAATTACTCGTACATGAAGCACTTAGAGTGGTACTCGATGCTTCTTCGTGTGTTTTAGTGAATGGTTACAACACTTAAATGAAGTACTCGGAGAGGAAACTCTTCTCGTGATAATATATGATGTGTTGTAGAGTGTTCTTGAATGGTTACCACTCACAAATGAAGTACAATAATCACAAACTCTTCTTAGTAGCATATGATGCTTTGTGGTGTTTTCTTTAATGGTTACCACCCATAAATGAAGTACTCAGATAATAAACATTTCTCCCAGTAGGGTACGAAGCTTTGGGGTGTTTTACATTAATGGTTATCACCCATAAATTAAGTACATTGATCGAAATAATTCATAAATTAAGTATTCGAATTTGAAACACTTAAAGTGGTATTTATGCTTCTTCGTTGGGTTTTAATGAATGGTTATAACACTCAAATGAAGTACTCGGAGAATAATCTCTTCTCGTTGCAAGATATGATGCGTTGTGGAGTTTTCTAGAAAGGTTATCACTCATAAATGAAGTACAATGATCATAAACTCTTCTTAGTAGGATATGATGCTTTGTGGTGTTTTCTTTAATGGTTACCACCCATGAATGAAGTACTCATATGAGAAACACTTCTCCCAGTAGGGTACGACGCTTTGGGGTGTTTTCATTAATGGTTACCACCGAGAAATGAAGTACACTGATCAGAATCACTCATAAATGAAGTACTCGTACATGAAGCACTTAGAGTGGTACTTGATGCTTCTTCGTGTGTTTTAATGAATTGTTACTATACTTAAATGAAGTACTCGGAGAAGAAACTCTTCTCGTGGTAATATATGATGTATTGTAGAGTGTTCTTGAAAGATTACAACTCACAAATTAATTACTATGATCAGAAACATTTCTTAGTAGCATATGATGCTTTGTGATGTTTTCTTTAATGGTTACCACTCATAAATGAAGTACTCAGATAATAAACACTTCTCACAATAGGGTAAGATGCTTTGTGATGTTTTATTTAATGGCTATCACTCATAAGTTAAGTACATTGATCAAAATCACACATAAATTTAGTACACCAACAAGAAATACTTAGAGTGGTATTTATGCTTCTTCATTGTGTTTTAATAAATTGTGACCACACTTAAATGAAATACTCGGAGAAGAAACTCTTCTCGTGGTAATATATGATGCTTTATAGAGTGTTCTTGAAATGTTACCACTCACAAATTAAGTACTATGATCATAAACACTTCTTAGTAGGATATGATGAATTGTGCAGTTTTCTTTAATGGTTATCACCCATAAATTAAGTACATTGATCGGAATCATTCATAAATTAAGTACTAGAAAATGAAACACTTAGAGTGGTATCTATGTTTTTTTGTTGTGTTTTAATGAATGGTTACAACACTTAAATGAAGTACTCGGAGAATAAACTCTTCTCATTGTAAGATATGATGCGTTTTGGAGTTTTCTAGAAAGGTTATCACTCATAAATGAAGTACAATGATCAGAAACTCTTCTTAGTAGGATATGATGCTTTGTGGTGTTTTCTTTAATGGTTACCACCCATAAATAAAGTACTAATATAATAAACACTTCTTGCATTAGGGTAAGATGCTTTGTGAGGTTTTATTTAATGGTTATCACCCATAAATTAAGTACATTGATCGGAATAACTCATAAATTAAGTATTCGGATATAAAACACTTAGAGTGGTATTTATGCTTCTTCGTTGTGTTTTAATTAATGGTTAGAACATTTAATGAAGTACTCGGAGAAGAAACTCTTTTCGTGGTAAGATATGATGCGAAGTGAAGTTTTCTTGAAAGGTTACCACTCATAAATGATGTACTATGACCAGAAACACTTCTTAGTAGGATACGATGCTTTGTGGTGTTTTCATTAATGGTTACCACCCATAAATAATGTACACTGATCTGAATCACTCATAAATGAAGTACTCGTACAGGAAGCACTTAGAGTGGTACTCGATGCTTCTTCGTGTGTTTAAGTGAATGGTTACAACACTTAAATGAAGTACTCAGAGAAGAAACTCTTCTCGTGATAATATATGATGCTTTGTATTGTGTTCTTGAAAGGTTACCACTCACAAATTAAGTACTCTGATCAGAAACACTTCTTAGTAGCATATGATGCTTTGTGGTATTTTCATTAATGGTTACCACCCATAAATAATGTACACTGATCTGAATCACTCATAAATGAAGTCCTTATACATGAAGCACTTAGAGTGGTACTCGATGCTTCTTTGTGTGTTTAAGTGAATGGTTACAACACTTAAATGAAGTACTCGGAGAAGAAACTCTTTTCGTGATAATATATGATGCTTTGTATTGTGTTCTTGAAAGGTTACCACTCACAAATGAAGTACTATGATCAGAAACACTTCTTAGTAGCATATGATTCTTTGTGGTATTTTTTTTAATGGTTACCATCCATAAATGAAGTACTCAGATAATAAACACTTCTCGCAATAGGTTAAGATGCTTTGTGATGTTTTATTTAATGGTTATCACCCATAAATTAAGTACATTGATCGGAATCACTCATAAATTAAGTACTCGAACATGAAACACTTCGAGTGGTATTTATGCTTCTCCGTTTTGTTTTAATGAATGGTGACAACACTTAAATAAAGTACTCGGAGAAGAAACTCTTCTCGTAGTAATATACGATGCTTTGTAGAGTGTTCTTTAAATGTTACCACTCACAAATGATGTACTATGATCAGAAACACTTCTCGTAGTATCGTAACATGCTTTGTGATGTTTTATTTAATGGTTACCACCTATAAATTAAGTACTTTGATCGAAATTACTCATAAATTAAGTACTCGAACATGAAACACTTAGAGTGGTATCTATGCTTCTTTGTTGCGTTTTAATGATGGTTACAATACTTAAATGAAGTACTCGGAGAATAAACTCTTCTCATGGTAAGATATGATGCATTGTGGAGTTTTCTCGAAAGGTTACCACTCAAAATGAAGTACATTGATCAGAAACTCTTCTTAGTATGATATGATGCTTTGAAGTGTTTTCTTTAATGGTTACCATCCATAAATGAAGTACACTGATCAGAATCCTCATAAATTAAGTACTCGTACATGAAGCACTTAGAGTGGTACTCGATGCTTCTTCATGTGTTTTAGTGAATGGTTACAACACTTGAATGAAGTACTCGGAGAAGAAACTCTTCTCGTGGTAATATATGTTGCTTTGTAGAGTGTTCTTGAAAGGTTATCACTCACAAATGAAGTACTATGATCAGAAAAACTTCTTAGTAGCATATGATGCTTTGTGGTATTTTCTTTAATGGTTACCATCCATAAATGAAGTGCTCATATAATAAACACTTCTCGCAATTGGTTAAGATGCTTTGTGATGTTTTATTTAATGGTTATCACCCATAAATTAAGTACATTGATCGGAATCACTCATAAATTAAGTACTCGAAAATGAAACACTCCGAGTGGTATTTATGCTTCTCCGTTTTGTTTTAATGAATGGTGACAACACTTAAATAAAGTACTCGGAGAAGAAACTCTTCTCGTAGTAATATACGATGCTTTGTAGAGTGTTCTTTAAATGTTACCACTCACAAATGATGTACTATGATCAGAAACACTTCTCGTAGTATCGTAACATGCTTTGTGATGTTTTATTTAATGGTTACCACCTATAAATTAAGTACTTTGATCGGAATTACTCATAAATTAAGTACTCGAACATGAAACACTTAGAGTGGTATCTATGCTTCTTTGTTGCGTTTTAATGATGGTTACAATACTTAAATGAAGTACTCGGAGAATAAACTCTTATCATGGTAAGATATGATGCATTGTGGAGTTTTCTCGAAAGGTTACCACTCATAAATGAAGTACATTGATCAGAAACTCTTCTTAGTATGATATGATGCTTTGAAGTGTTTTCTTTAATGGTTACCATCCATAAATGAAGTACACTAATCAGAATCCTCATAAATTAAGTACTCGTACATGAAGCACTTAGAGTGGTACTCGATGCTTCTTCGTGTGTTTTAGTGAATGGTTACAACACTTGAATGAAGTACTCGGAGAAGAAACTCTTCTCGTGGTAATATATGTTGCTTTGTAGAGTGTTCTTGAAAGGTTACCACTCACAAATGAAGTACTATGATCAGAAAAACTTCTTAGTAGCATATGATGCTTTGTGGTATTTTCTTTAATGGTTACCATCCATAAATGAAGTGCTCATATAATAAACACTTCTCGCAATTGGTTAAGATGCTTTGTGATGTTTTATTTAATGGTTATCACCCATAAATGAAGTACATTGATCGGAATCACTCATAAATTAAGTACTCGAACATGAAACACTTCGAGTGGTATTTATGCTTCTCCGTTGTGTTTTAATGAATGGTGACAACACTTAAATAAAGTACTCGGAGAAGAAACTCTTCTCGTAGTAATATACGATGCTTTGTAGGGTGTTCTTTAAATGTTACCACTCACAAATGATGTACTATGATCAGAAACACTTCTTAGTAGGATATGATGCATTGTGGTGTTTTCTTTAATGGTTACCACCTATAAATGAAGTTCTCAGATAAGAAACACTTCTCGTAGTAGCGTAACATGCTTTGTGATGTTTTATTTAATGGTTACCACCCATAAATTAAGTACTTTGATCGGAATCACTCATAAATTAAGTACTCGAACATGAAACACTTGGAGTGGTATCTATGCTTCTTTGTTGCGTTTTAATGAATGGTTACAATACTAAAATGAAGTACTCGGAGAATAAACTCTTCTCATGTTTAGATATGATGCACTGTGAACTTTTCTAGAAAGTTTACCACTCATAAATGAAGTACAATGATCAGAAACTCTTCTTAGTAGGATATGTTGCTTTGCGGTGTTTTCTTTAGTGATTACCACCCATAAATGAAGTACACTGATCAGAATCACTCATAAATTAATTACTCGTACATGAAGCACTTAGAGTGGTACTCGATGCTTCTTCGTGTGTTTTAATGAATGGTTACAACACTTAAATGAAGTACTCGGAGAAGAAACTCTTCTCGTTGCAAGATATGATGCATTGTGGAGTTTTCTAGAAAGGTTATCACTCATAAATGAAGTACAATGATCAGAAACTCTTTTTAGTAGGATATGATGTTTTGTGGTGTTTTCTTTAATGGTTACCACCCATGAATGAAGTACTCAGATGAGAAACACTTCTCCCAGTAGGGCACGATGCTTTGGGGTGTTTTCATTAATGGTTACCACCCATAAATGAAGTACACTGATCAGAATCACTCATAAATTAAGTACTCGTACATGAAGCACTTAGAGTGGTACTCGATGCTTCTTTGTGTGTTTTAATGAATGGTTACAACACTTAAATGAAGTACTCGGAGAAGAAACTTTTCTCGTGGTAAGATATTATGTGTTGTGGAGTTTTCTAGAAAGGTTACCACTCATAAATGAAGTACAATGATCAGAAACTCTTCTTAGTATGACTATTTTCATGTTTTTATATGTGCAAAATGATATTAGTATATGTCCTTGAATTAAGGGGGAGCAATAGAATTCTCATTTAATTGTTCGACGTAATCGTGCAAAGATTACGGGGGAGAAGATTACATGTGCCTCAAACGTGCTAATCATATTTCTCACATGCACATATAATTGCAAGATTTTGCAAATCGATAAAAGAGGGAGATTGTTGTGTTTAACAATTTCTTCATATTTGTCGATTTGCAAAATCATCTTGAATTTCACGATATTTTGTGTTTGAGATTTCATGCAGGAATTTAATTGAAAATTGGAAGTTTAAATCAAGAAAATTCAAGCAAATTTAAGATCAAGGCTGGAACAAGCATGAAGCAAAATTTGGAACAAGGAAACATCAAGATTTAGGTAGTAAAAGCTTTGTATTATGTAATATATTAATTTAGATTTTTTGAGCTTGAGAAAATATGAGTAAACATCCATTCACAGGATCAACCGTCATGTGACGGTTGATTCATCTCCTCAGAACAAAACCGTAGTCCTCAACCGTCACTGACGGTTGCCAACTGTCGTGTGACGGTTAATCTTGGAACAAAATGAGTGACCTTTACTTTGAACTAAATCCTCAACCGTCACTGACGGTTGACAACCGTCATGTGATGGTTGATCTTGGAAGAATTGGTCTGGCTTCATATTTGAACTGATTTATCAACCGTCACTGACGGTTGTCGACCATCATGTGACGGTTCGGTTGTTTTCTGCCATTTTTGAACCCTATTGTTGCCCATTATATATATGTTATTGTTGCCTTCGTTCCTTTTCTCTTATGACCTAATATTCAAAACTTTCAGCAGCCATTGTTAACCTTGATAAAGTTCTAGATCTAGCCCTAAATTCTCTAGCTCGTCACTTCTAAATTAATAGAAATTATTTCTCTTGCTTTGAAGATCATAGTCTTGCTATTGTCTATTTATCGTTGTGCGTATTTTTGGCTTGGTTCTCTACCTTAGTGTGTAAAGAGACCAAGTTCAAGCTTGTACTGAATACTTTTGTTGCTGAATGGAAACGACTCGATCTCATTATCAAGTCAGGGGATCAGGAGTCCCGAAGAGTAGGCTCGTCTATAACCGAACTCCGTTAACATATCGGTGTCAAGCATCTTCACTTTGTTTGCTTATTCTCAACTCTCTCTATTTTTAATTTCTGAATTTTAAATTGATTAGTAAATTGTTGCAATTGAATTACTTGACTTGTTAGTACTTGTATTGGCATTTGAAATTGAATCGTGCATTTTAGCAAAATAAACCTAGAAATCAAATAGAAACCTATTCACCCCCTCTAGGTAAATGAAGACCACCCATAAATGAAATACTCTGATCAGAAACACATCTCGTAGCAGGATAATATGCTTTGTGGTGTTTCTTAAATGTTTGCCACCCATAAATACTCAGACATGAAGCACTTAGATTAATACTCTACGCTTCTTCGTGGTGGTTTTCTGAAATGTTTGGAATTTTCTTGAAAGTTTATCACCCATAAATGAAGTACCGGGATCAGAAATACTTCTCGTAGTATGATAAGATGCTTTGTGGTGTTTTCTTGAATGTTTACCACCCATAAATGAAGTACTCGACATTATGTAATTAAAGTGGTATTCTATTCTTCTTCGTGGTGTTTAGTGAAAGATTACCACCCTTTAAAGAAGCACTTGAAGATGAAACACTTCTAGTAGTAGGCTAAGATTTTTACAGTATTTTCTTGAAAGGTTACCACATATAAATGAGGTTCTTGGATCAAAGAACGCTTCTCGTAGTAGGATAAGATGCATTTTGGAATTCTCTTGAAAGGTTACCACCCATGAATGAAGTACTCAGATCAAAACACTTCTAGTAGTAGGATAAGATGCTTTGTGGTGTTTTCTTGAATGTTTACCACTCATAAATAAAGTACTCAGACATGAAGCACTTATAGAGGTACTATATTCTTCTCTATTGTATTTTAGTGAAAGGTTATCACCTTTTATTGAAGTACTTGATGTTGAAACACTTTTCATAGTAGGCTAAGATGTGTTGTGGTGTTTTGTTGAAAGCTTATCGTCGATAAATGATGTGCTCGAATCAGAAACACTTCTCGTTATAGGAAAAGATGCATTGTGGAGTCCTCTTGAAAGGTTAGAACTCATAAATGAAGTACTCGGATCAGTAACACTTCTCATAGGAGGATAAGATGCTTTGTGATGTTTTTTGGAATGTTTACCACCCATAAATGAAGTACTCAGACATGAAAACTTAGAGTGGTGTTCTATTTTTCTCTGTGATGTTTGAGTTAGAGGTTAGCACCCTTATAATGAAGTAGTAGAAGAAGAAACACTTCTTGTACTAGGTTATGATGCTTTGTTGTGTTTTCTTGAAAGTTTACCACCCATAAATATTGTAATCAGATCAAAAAGACTTCTCGTAGTAGGATAAATACTTTATATTGTTTTCTTGAATGGTTTACCACCTATAAATGAAGTACTCAGACATGAAGCACTTAGAATAGTATTATATTCTTCTCTGTTGTGTTTTAGTAAAAGGTTACCACCCTTAAATGAAGTACTCAAAGAAGAAACACTTCTCGTAGTAGGCTATGATGTTTTGTGGAGTTTTCTTGAAAGGTTACGACCCATAAATGAAGTAATCATCTCAGATACACTCCTCGTAGTACGATAAGATGCTTTGTGGTGTTCTTTTGAATGATTTCCACTCATAAGTGAAGTACTCGACATTAAGCAATTAGAGTGGTATTCTATTCTTCTCCTTGGTGTTTTAGTGAAATGTTACCACCCTTTAGTACATTAAGATGAATCATTTCTTATAGTAGGCTAAGATGTTTTGTGATATTTTTTTTGAAAGGTTATCGTAGATAAATCAAGTACTCGGACATCAAACACTAATAGTGCTATTATATTCTTCTTTATCGGGAATTTTGTGACCGTCAGAGAGAGGATAGCATCCCTGAGGCGCTTCCGTAAGACTCAAGACATCTCAACCATCGCAAGGATTAAAGACCGAAGACGACTGGTGGAGATGGAAACTAAGTAAACCCTCTTTCGCATTTTATTATCTCTTTCGTGTCGCAACAAATTTTTGAATTGAATCGTTATTGCAATTATTTTAGTTTAGGGAACGATCACTTGTTAATACCCTAATTGAATTGCACCAACAATTTAATCCCAACAGTTTATGCTCATGCAAATGCTCAGATTAGGTTGTGACTTGGATAAAAAATATCAATTAAGTTTCACAAAATATATAATTAAATCAAAACGAGACATTGAATTACACATTTTGCTACATAAATCCCCTCAAACCAATATACAAAATGAGAATCAAATTGGAAGAGTCTAGTGACTCTCTAGACAATGAATTTGGTACCACTTGTGTTAGGAAGTGCAAGTGGTTCCACAAATTTTTCTTTCCTAAAACGACAAAAACGTTCATGATGTCCAAACATCAAACAAAACGAACAAAAGGTTGTCTTAGAGTTAATGTTGCTATGATCATTGTTGTTGTTCTTAATTGATTTCCAATAACTCATCACTAGTCTATATTTATCATGAAAATTCCTTATGTTTCTTTGATGGGATATTGATTGATTGTTCACATTAAATATCTTTCTTTGAAAATTGCTACTAAAATTCTTATGATTATTCATTGTATTTCTAGGGTTATGTCTTGGTTGAAAAGCATCTACATACTTTTTTCTTTGAAAATTGTTACCAATTTTTTTTGTTCTTGTGTAGCTCATGAAATCTATCATATTTATCCTTAAAATAAAGCTTTGGTGGTTGAGCTTTATGTTGATTGGTAATTCTATAATCATTTCTAACTCTAGGTTTGTTTACCACCATTCTAGAATTAGGTTTGGTGAACTTGGTTTTCTTATTGTATCTTTTATCATACTTATAGGCATGATTTTTAGCTCCGATAAGTTTGTCATTTGGCCTACATTGCTTTTCAATTCTAGAAGATTATTCATTTATAAATCAAAGACCGGTCTTATCATGTGGATCTTGACCAATATACATCTTGCCATATTCAATTTTAGTGTCATGGTTTGAAGATTTAACAAACTAAACAAATTTAGAAATTCTAGGATATGCTTCTTTTAATTCTTTTTCTTTTTCAAAAATTGACTTTGGTCTCAATGTCATCAATCCTATTTTGTAGCATTTCAATTTTTGACTTAAGATCATCGATCATATCATTCTTAACATCTAAAAACTTTTGGACTCAACAAGTAATTCTTTAAGTTTGGTCACATTAAAAGATTCTTGTCTTTTATCCAAGTCACAAGACTCATCATCGTTAGAATCATCATAATTAGAAAGGTCAAAGACTACCGTATTAGCTCGGCTAACAGCCTCCAATTCTTGAGCGCTTGTAGTCTTAGCTTTTGATTATTGTCTTCTTTTGTGCTTGATCATCCACTTTTACAAGACTCAAAGGTTTCTCAATTTGCTTAGCATCATCCATCTTTGCAAGTGTAGGAGGTGTTTCAACCTTGTTGGTAGCGACTACTCTTGGGAATCCACCTTTCATTAGAGTTTCTTCTTGTTCTTTGACATAGTCGTCCTTAGCTTGAGCTATTTGCTTCAAAATGTGAATCTTCTCCGGATCCTTCATCCCTTGTTCCTTTATGATCTAAAGCGCTATCTCCAAGCATGTTCTTGGTTTCTTTCCGATGAGGGCTAGCTTGTTGTCAACATCTCTTCCCCCGAAGTTTACTTCTTCTTCCTCATCTTCACTTTCTTCGGACTCGCTTATCCAAGTTGCTTGCATAGCTCTTTTGTTAGTCTTCTTAAAACGTCCTTCTTGTGATCTTCTTCTTTGAGGAAAGATCAGATAGCAATTTTGAATGCTATGACCTTCATTGTTGCAAGATATGCATACAACCTTTTTGCCTTGAGCTAATCTCTATTAATTTACTTTTCTTTCGAATTTTATTCATCCTTTCACTAGCTTGGTAAGAAGATCTTTGTTCTTGGAGAGTACTTGGTGAAGGTTTTGATATATAACTTCGCTTGCCTCGAATTTGTAAGGTGTTTATGAAGATTGTACGGGTAAGGCCAATATTTTGGTTGAGGTTGTGCACTTTACTTCCTTGTGATTCTCCTCGTGTGAGCAAAGTTGTGCGTACACCTCTTCGGGTTGATAGGTGAGTCCTTTAGCTTGTAAAGCTTCTATAGTGCTCATGGGACCATTCCAACCGGGCTTCTTAGACACCATCCTTAAAAGTTTTCCTACAAATCTTCATCACAAATGTTAGATCCTACTTCAACAAACTCATTTCTTAAATATACGAGTCTATGGTAGAGACTTTCTATCTTCAAATTTTATATTTTCTAATTTTTTTGCTAATTCGACCTTTTGAGTCTTTTTCATATGTTTGTTCCCTTCATACCTAAAGATTAAGACATTCCATATCTCCTTAGTATTAGAGGAATGTGTGAGAGATAAAGTAATTGACTCGTGGATTGAGCTTAATATGGTGTTCATAGCATTGTCATTAGTGTACTTAAGTTCTTTAGACTCTTTTGTAAGGGTAACATCATCTACCTCATACTTTGGTATCCAACCATCTTCAACTATTTTCCAAAGTTCAAGTAAACTTAGGTAGTTTACTATACACCTTTTCCAAAATGAAAAGTTCTTGCAACCAACACCAAATACCGGATGTTCTTTCACGAATTTCAATTGTGCCATATTTCATAAAGTCAAGAACTAACAAGAATTTGGTGATTAGCTAGGTATGAAACTGTGGGCTATGATACCAATTGTAAGTAATATTGGGGCTTAAAGCACAAGACTAAGGTCAAATAATAAGGCAAAAATGTTTTCAATCAACAATTTCAAATTAAAGTTTTTAGATCTTAATCACCTAGTCAAGAGTTAAAGCAAGTAAGTTCTAGAAGTAATAGAGCAATTCACAAATCAACAAAGAGCAAAGTAATAGAGAGAGCAAGAGCAATCAAAAGAACTAAAAGAACAAGCGATGTAACATGGTTTGACCTATCAATTAACTAGGCCTACGTCCATGGATCTCCCGTAACCAAATTTACTTTCGGGTCTGATTTCACTATCAAAACAAGTGTTTTTTATAATTTTGGAATCGATCTTTGATTTCTTTTAAACAAGCAAATCAATCTTCGACTCCTAGACCAATGTAAAAGGCAACACCACTATACATAGTTAACGGTCTGATTGACAAAACAATCTAGGACAACTTGACAACACAAATATAGTGCATCAAAGGCTAGAATCTAGCTAGAGGAAAGTTCTCGGATTGACAATTAGACTATGGGTGCTATCCTAATGCTCTAAGTTTAGATAGCTGAAGGAGAAGGCTATTTGGCTATTTGTTGTGCTCAATTTGATGGTTGAAAAGTTGGGGGGGGGGGGGGGAGGAGTATGATGCCATGTTGGTTCGTCTATGCATCATATATATAGGCTGGGCACTCTTTGGAGTCTTAATCCCTTCAAAAATGATTGTAGCGTTACAGAAAGTCAGTAACGCCTTGGCTGACCCGTTATAACAGGTTGGAGTTCTTCCATCTTTGCCCTTTTATGCTTCTATAACTATCTTGTGGGTCAATCTGAGCAGGAACCAGTTATAACGGGTTCAAAAGCGTTGTAACACCTTACTGAAGCATTACGGTAAGGTTGTTCTCTGCCAAATGCCTGCTATGCACTGCCATCTCTCCTTCTGACCCGTTGTTACGAGTTGGGCACCCGTTATGACGGGTTGCTGACCTGTTGTGACGGGTTGAGAATCGTTATGGTAACGATGTGCTCTTTGAAGCAAATAATGACAAAAGATTCAAACAAAACAAGCTCCCACTGAATTTAGTACATATATTCATACAATTCAAGTTCTATATTGCTACCTCTTAATGAAATAAGATTTACAAATATAGCACAATTCATTAAGTTCAATTTAAGTTTTCCAATTTAGAATAGAGAATGCACTTTCATAAAGAGAAATATCAAATTGGCAATTTCAACTCAATACATTTGTTTGCATTTAGAGTAGAGAATACATTCATAACAAATGATGAAAATAATAATCATTTATGAAAAAAGTACGTACAAAATATATGATAATCAGTTTTCTACTTAACAATGACATGAACCAACAACTCTAACCAAACATTTTTTATTACTACACATCAGATTTCAACTGCACATATCGATGGATTGGCGATCTTTGTACCAATATTTATCTCCGCAAAATCTTTGTACCGATCTCTCTAGGTCCAGCAGTAGTCTTGCACGCACGACAGCACACCTCGGTCGATCCGAACAGATGATCCGACCGCACCTTGTTGCAGAACCTCGTAGCTCTGATCCTCTCACGCTTCTGTAAACCTGTATGTCCAATTTCCACTTTCACGATCTCATCCTTCTCGGCTTTCTCAGAAACACCTAGAATCTGATAGCAATTGACTGGAATTTCTACAAGTGTTAACCTACCTGGCAAGCCAGTTGTACCTAGAATCTGATAGCAATTGACTGGAATTTCTACAAGTGTAACCTACCTGGCAAGCCAGTTGTGACCGCTACCCAGATGCTCAAGTCGATGATCAAGTCACCTCGGCCAACCCGTGCTGAGACAACTGATGTGGCAAATGCAGTGCTGGACGGGACAGATTGTGTCATGCTCAGTGGAGAGAGTGCCGCAGGCGCATACCCCGTGCTGGCTGCGAAGATCATGGCAAGGATTTGTATTGAGGCTGAGTCTCCTCTTGATTACGATGCAACCGTCAAGGCAAATGCAGCTCTCAAAGCTGCAGTGGCGAAGAATCTCTGCAAGCCTGGGAAGGCAGGTCTCACTCCCATCCGAGAGGTTGTTTCAACCGATGTCGAGACGCCGCTGATGGTCCCTTTGTCATCAAGAATTTTCGTCAAGATGCAAGGGAGGTTATTTGGTACAATCTTTCCTGTTAAATCCTAGCTTAATCGTGTTTATTTGAGTGCACTCAAGCCATTTGATAAAATGCCCCTGCTGAGTGTTGTTTAATATTTCCACATCTGATTACAACAACTTTGTTAGTGAATCCAATTCCTCTCCGATGGAATGAACCGCACACCAGCTTATTAAGCAGATCTCTTGCTTCAATATGTCAGAGAAGGGAAATCATTTCATTTTAACGTTATATTCCCTTTATCAATCCAAACAATTCTGTCATTCAGTCCCACACAATCCTTGCTGCTCTTACTGACCGAAACGTCGTTACCTATCTATCGAACAGTTAGCTCTAAACTGTTCTTCTCAGTCTGGTAAATGTTCATAGGCGTAATGGTATGGTCTAAAAGTGGGTTGTAATTTAGGATCTCCATTCTCTCAAAAACATGGTAAATGCATGAAACCAAAACCCGGTCTGGCTGGCATGAGTGGTGCATGATAATGCTTGGTTCCAAACATGTCCTTGAAATATAGCGGTCTCATTCTCACGTCTGCTTGGTCTGTCTCAAATAGTTGACTATCAGTATTGCTTGATTTCTTCTCAACAAAGTACCACTTACACTTGAATTCAGTATGTCTCAAATAGTTGTCAGATATGGTTTTCTGACAACACTGCTAGCTCATTCGGTATTATCGTTCCTCTCTTTTTTACTAATTTGAGTATATTTATTTCCCTTAATTACATTGATTAGGAGTATTTATGGGGTTAGTTAAACCTCACAGGTTACGTACCCGATTTTGGGTCGGTATTGAGGTTTCCTTTGTTGATTTTGAGCAATAGACAACCATATCTGACCCAAACCCGATTTTGGTATTGAGTGATTTTATGTAGCTTCGCTTTTTAGTTTTTAAACTCTGATCATAACAGGGCTTGTCATTAGGTGCCCATATGTACCAACAAATGAGACATTTGGAATAGATGGAATTGGCTCTTTGCATTTCTCATTTTGAGTAGCGCTAAGTAAACCACCCAAATCCTTAGGATGTACAAACTGAAAAATGAGTTTTCTAACCCTTAGGCTACTACTAGTGTTTGTTTGTGTATGGTTGCTGGTATTTCATGAGCAAGATGTAAATGGCATGAGAAACATTGATCTTGCTGTAAATGGGGATGGAAGAAGGATTCAAGAAGCAAAGAGATATGAAGTAGTTACTTTTCATTCGAAGAGTTCTTCAGGAGTATCATCATCATCATCACTCTTTTGCAACCTGCCAAACCTACTCAGCCGGCACATATCCCAACGGATAGTTGAGATCTTCTGGTGCACAGTATTGAGGTTTCCTTTTTTTCTCTTTTATGGATTTCAATCCTTTTGCCCATTGGTACAACAAATCTGCACTTGAATTATATGGCATTTCGGTACAACAGATCCATAGAAATATAATTGGTAAAGGTGAGGGGATGTTTTAATTACTGGTACTGGTAACCATTCTGAGTCGAACAAAATTGAAGTGCAAATTTATATTTATTTTCTTCAGTTATAATGAACTTCAGCCGATTACATCTATTTTGCACATTGGAGAATAATAGGAAAAGGAGGCAGTAGCTGCTTATATAGAGGTTATTCATTTCACAGTCTAGGGTCGTAAAGATTTTGAAACCTTCTGAAGAGAATAGGAAAGGAATCGAGATATTGGGTGAAAAAAAATGACAACAGTATATCATTGGTGGGCTTCTGTTTTGACAATGACAGTCTGGTTTAAGTTTATGAATACTTGCAAAGAGTGTTATCATAAGAGGATTATCGAAGAGATTTTAGTCTGATTTGATAGAAGTGTAGCACAACAAATCAGCAAACTAGGTCTGGCACATGCTGATTTATCGTGTCTGGTTATTTATCTGAACCTATAAATTGGTTCGGTTCTGCTCGACTCGGCACGACTTGGTACGACTCAGCGCGGCAAGACTCGACTCGTCTCGTCTTGGCACGACACCACTCGACTTGGTTCGTCTCAGACTCTCGGCATGACATTGAGAAGATCGGCTCGTCTCGGTACAATTGGGCCTTCGGCAGAAATTTGGTACACCTCTTCTCTTCATTTTTGACAATCTTTTGTAGGCATAGGAAGGTATTTTGGCAGAAGAATGAGCATCGTAGAAGATATTCCGAGACCTGTATCTCGATGTCGAGGGGGAGCATGCCCCTTGGGAACGACTGCCCGTCATTTAAAATATTCCAAGACTTGCATTTCGATGCCGATGAGGGACTGCCCCTTGAGAGCGATTGGGCGTCAGTCTTCAAATCTGTGTGCTACACCTTCAACTCCGCTAGCTGACTCGGTTCTCAGTCCGGCATGACATGGCTAAGATCGGCAAATTGGTACAACTCTTCTCTTCTCTCATTTTTCGACTATTATGATATTATTGGCAAGACTAGACGGCTCCTCTCATCACAAACCATCTCAAGACACAACTCAACTCGACATCAGCTTCGGTCTTCTTATCTGTGTACTACTCGGTCTTCTTTTTTGTGTGCTACTCGGTCTTCTTTTTTGTGTACTACTCGGTCTTCTTTTATGTGTGTTACTCGGTCGTCTTTACTTCGTACAACTCGGATGTCTTTACTGTGTGCTACTCGCTCGTCTATTCTATGTGTAGCTCGGTCGCTCTTCACTGTGTGCTACATCTTCAAATCATCTGGTCGGCTCTTCAAATTATAAGGTACAATTTTTCTTTTGTTCCGGCTATTATAATAATCATCTTTGTAGGATTAGCGCGACATGGCTTGGCATGACAGTGAAAGACTCGTCTTGGCACAACACGACTCTGCAAGCTTCGTTGCATCCCGCAAGCTACAAACTTTACGAAGTGATTGTTGGCTACACATCGACAACTCGACTCTCCACTCATTTGGCAACTGGCAACCCCGCTCAACTGGCTATTGGACTCTCGACTCGGCAAGGTCGACAAAACTTGCTTGGCATGGACTCGATTTTCAAGTTGGCACGACTCGGCTTTCAATTCAACTCGACACGATGTGAAGAGTTACTCCAACAACTTCGTATGGTATATTACGATAATCAAGAAAAGTTCCAATCTTATTTTGGTCTCTTATGCATTGGGAAACCGATTGATCATATAAATAGGACTACTAATGAACATGACAGTTCATGGACAAAATGGACTGGACACTATTGAACATTTATGGAATGGACTATTTATTGGTCTTGGTTAAAGTTCAGTCCAAGTTCAATTGATAAAACTGAACTAGACTAATTGTGGACGATCATGGATAAAATATGGACTAATTGTGGACTAATTGTGGACGATCATGGATAAATTATGGACAAATTGTGAACTAATTGCAGTCTCAGTGTGAATTAAATGAAAATATGTTCAAACATCCAAATAGATCAACCAAGTTCTAACTCTTTGTTTCACACAGAGAGAACTAAGATATTCGCACAAAGAAACATAAGTTATTCAATACAGTGATGAAAAAGCTTTCATTTAAAGAGGACATCGTATTGTGATGTTCAGAATCATGTCCATATGGTTAGCTTATGGACAAATAGTGTACATTATTCGGTTATAAGATGAACTGGACATGAACTGAATATTAGTAGAGAATTATGGACTTAGTTTGGTCATGGATTTCAACTCCTCATTGGCGGGCTAAGCTGGATATGGACTGGAACACGTCCATTAGCTGCCCTACATATAAATGAACATCATACTGCACCCTAATCTTGATTGTGAAAGAAACTTTCTACTTTAACATGTCTTTACGCTTCATTGTGTTTTCATATTTTTTGCGGCATCTTGACATTCTCTTAAGAAATGATTTGGAAGCTCACTTGGGTACTCACTTGGAGACTTGCTCGAGGGCTCGCTGAGACTCGCTCGAGAGCTCGCATTCAGAAGCTTGACTGAGAACTCACTCAAGGGCCCGTCTGAGAAGTATCATATAGTTGCATTTTTTTTCCCTTCACTAAGTTTATTCCCATCGGATTTTCTTAGTAAGGTTTTTAACGAGGCAACGAAAATTGATACTTGCTCGAGGGGTTATTCAGAAGTTTGTCGAGGAACTCACTCGAAGGCTTGATTCATGGGTTCACTTGAAGACATTTAACTTCTGCATCTATACTAGTTGCAGAAGCTTGAGGGCTGATGAATGACCTAATTCTGCACTTGAGTCTTTTCTTCATTGGTCTATGGCTCAAACTTGTATTTACTAGTCTACTAGATATATATAGATGTATTTTGTACTAAAAAATGGGATCTCTTATTCTTTCACTAATCAATATACTTTCTTCTTGCGTTGTCTCTTCTTTCTTGCTTTACTCTTGAATTATGAAACCTCGGGGGTTTCTCTCTTGGTCCGAGCTACTCAATGCCAAGACATCGACCCTCGATCAACACGTTTTGCATGTTTAACTAAACGCAAACGCAAAACGCAAACGCAACGGAATTTCTTAAACGTGGCATAAGATGCAACAATAAAATCATTATGCTCGTAAAATGCAACGTAAGACGTAAGAGATGTGTGATCGTTTCGTGCGTTTGACTGTCATGCAAAATAGGGTAGACACTGATTTACAATTTCATGAGTCCCTCGAAAATTTTCAAATTTATCTCCGGACTACATAGATCCACCTCTCAATGCACGTAATGGTTCTTTTTCATTTTTTTTTTTCTTTTTCTGAACCTCAACCTCTGCCCGTTTCATTTTGGATATTTAATTAGAGCATAACTGGGCACAAGTTGAATTTGAAAGCTTTATAACAATCAGCAAATTGTCCGACAAAAGAGTTAAGATCCTAGACAGTATAAGATTTTCTCTAATATAATGTATGATGGAGATGATTGATATCTATCCCATTGAGAGAAGTTTGAGTTAGCATTTAAAATTATGATATTATTTAATTATTTAATTATAAGTGTAGAAATCTATTTGTAATATGGCATTATTATTATTATTATTATTATTATTATTATTATTAAACTTGGCTACTCTAAAAGATAAACTTTACAAATAAATTATTTTTCACCAATCTTAATGAATTGAATGAATCATATGAACCAGAGTATCTAGTGTACTGTGTTTTGAAGTATCCAATTTTTTATTATTATTATTATATAAGATTTTTTTTAACGAAGAGGTTAACTCTAATTATCTTCAAATTACCTCTACGTTAACATCAGATTTATTATTGATCTCTCATTAAATGTTACACGAAAAATTGGATTAGTTTGCTTGGGAGTTCAGATACTTTTCTTGTCAATTACTCTGGCTGTTGCTCCGATGGGGATTTGACTGACACAATAGAATTTAAGCTGTATTAATTAAATTTATTTGTGGTATTGTGCTGTTCTGGGAAATCCATTTTCTTTTGTTTTATTATTTTTTCGTCAGAATTGTAGGAATGGCTAGTTGACTCGTTGACTTTTAATTAATTATGACACAGATTCAATCAAAGTTATTGACATTACCAATAAAGGTTGGAATAAAAAAATGATTTGCCAATTGTAGATTTTAATTGACCTTGTCCAATTTGGTAAACTGCTAATAGACCTAGACATGAGATAATTGTAGAAATATTTGAGCAATTATTTCAGATCCAGCATTTTGCTTTGACACATCAAATAACAATTCAGTCCAATATCTAGGTGATTTCATTGACCCAAAAAAAATTATACCATATATCTACATTTTTATCCAAAAAAATCACATATTTTTTCGTCCATCCACGAATAGTCAAATCTGCTCATTCAAATAGGAATTGATGGACGTTCTAACAACCGAAAGAGACTTTTTCTGAGGAATTTTTTTTTTTGATAAAAAGATGGGATCTTTTTTGAGGGAATTAAACGAAACGACATATTTGAATAGTTGAAATTGCTCATAGTAAATGTTTTAGGAAAGATATTATCCAAACTTTCATCGTTCAGATTCATTTGTCCAACTATTTAATAGTTTCAAAAACGTAAGAATCAGTTTTTGATTTAGTGATTAAAAATAATGCTCTCTTAAATAGAAATTGCACGTTTGAAATTCAACTATTGAAGATTTTAGATTAAATTTGAAACAAATATTTCACTTCTTTTTCAAAAAAAAAAATATTCCAAAACGTAAAAGACATCATATTCTTCGCATTTCGTGTGGAAAATCACGTGTTTTATTTGTGTCTCATCAATGAACAATATCATTCTCCAATGAGTGTTTATATATTTTGAACCAGTTGCAAATATTATTATAAAATATGGAAGGATCACTTGATTATAATTATTTTGACAATCTTCATAGTGAGATTTTAAATAAATTATTTTAAAAAATAAAAAATGAAAAAGTTTATAAAAACATATTTAAGCTTATAGATGTGATTTGAGTGTTATTTTTTACTTGATCATGGACCATTAATTTTTAACCTTCAAAAAGTTGCACAAAGCTTTGATAAGTTTGAAATGACAAAAAAACAATTAATCTATAAGTTAGAGAATGTGTCTATAGATATTTTTGAATTTTTAAGCTTTTTGTTAATTTATTTGAAATCTCATTTTTCGTGAGTATCAAAGTAATCATTATTAATTGATCCCTCCTTTAATACTATTACTATATTTATCTATATTGTTTAAATGAATGATAGGCGAGAAACTCAAAATAATACTTATTTTTGAACAAGATGTTTGTAATTATAAAAAATACTCATGTAATTATAACAAAATGTCAATGCTATTCCACCAAATAGTTATCTAGTCATAGTAGCTTTTGATAAATTAAATTTGTTAAGAAACTTAGACCTGTTTATATCACAATTGGTGTTCATACTAACACAACACGTGTTTTTACATTAATGAAGCAACGATTAAAAATTAAGATGATATTTATGTATTTGAACCATGCATTTGCATTATTAAGACATGTGCTCATATTAATTCATGAATATTTGTGTACATAAGTTCGTATAATAATTGATCTCTTGCAGATTAATAAAAATTGTGCTAAATTCAATAGAAACGAAATGATGGGATATCATGATTTTATTTAGAAAATAAAAATATAAAACTAAAATCTGCTAAAAATAGAAAGGTAGAATGGAAAATAATGTGCTTGTTTAACCTCTATTTTATTAGTACAAGCACATATTATAATAGTATAAACTAATTTAAAAGTATTACCTTCTTTTATGTTTAGTCGGTTTCACCTCTTTAAAAAATAGTAAATTTTTTTTAAAAATATAAAAAGTCGATCTTCAAGAAGATTGTAAAACTAAAGATACCAAGGTAATGTATCGCTTGGTTGGTGTTTTGTAAAGTATCATAATCTCATTCTACTTTAAGTATTATAAGTTCCATATTTTTCTTTAAACTATCATGCTAATATTATGCAATAATCAATGTTTTTTTTTTTTGAAATAAGTAAAAAGCGTCCACCACTTCATTTTGTAACAAAAAACGGAGCTACATCCAAAATAGAACACGCAACATATACCATCATCACAAACTCGCCCTATATATCCTACATTATCCTATAACATCGTAATTAAATCTAAAACCCAATTTGTTTTTCCAAAAATAGCAAAAATTACAATGTCAACCTAATAGCCCATAACAATATAACCACAATTACTAGTATCCTCCTGATTTCATATAACTATCTTCCCTTAATACCCCATTTTATGAGCTAATTGACCGACAAATGAATATCGACATATCTTAACCAACTGTTGCACACAAACTCAATCAAGATTTGTTTCAAATTCATACGTTTTATATATCTGTCACATAAACTCCGAATCGCGCTTCGTCAGAGCTCGATCGCGCTTTCCACACTCCCACGAACAAGTTGTCACACACACTCATTCCTCCCAGCAAACACAATCAACCTCAACCACCTCTGTTTCACTCAGCTCACATCAAACTTTTCCAAATCAATCTCACTGACATCCCTCACATCCCTTGTCTTTTCTCAACCCGAATCAGATATGCTGAAATAACCAACTGCGACAGGAGAATACATGTCTGAACTTGTCTTAGTAATATTTGACATTGTCTCAGTATAGTACCTAACATCTTCTTAGCGCACCGATCAGAGAATCAGCATCAGAGAGCTTATCAGTCAGCATCTCTTCTCAGCACGTCGATCAGATTATTCAGCATGCAGATCAGAACCTCTGCCTTGTGCATCACCAGCATCACTCTATCATCTATTACACAGATCAGATACACCTCTGCATTTTTATCAGATTGGTCAACGTTTACCAGAATCAGATAGCTCGTCGGTTTACCAGATCAGTACCGCCTTTGATCAGATTCGCTTGTTCAATCTTAGCATTCTCCATCATGAGAAGCGATCTAAGCAACTATCAGATTCTCCGATCTGTTTTCTCAGCATCTATCAGCCCCTCAGCCGATCAGACCCTCAACATCATCTTTCTTAGATCGACCTCAGCATTCTTAGATCGCCCACTTGCATGTGCTTACGATCTATTTTCTCAACCTCAATTTCACCTCTGTATCTTGATCCGACCTCAGAGCTCGTACATCTATGAGCCGAAACCAGGAGAAAGGAGAATATAGAAGAAAAGAGTGGAGAGAAGAGGGGAAGGGAGGAAAGAGATGAAGAGGATGGAGGCGAGAGAAGGTCGGAGACGACTTCCCCGCTTAAGTTTTGCTTTTTTTTCGCTGGGAGAGGAGAAAGTCAAGTCCTCTCATAATCAATGCTAATAGTTTTCAAAAAATAGTCTTGATCAAAGCACATATTAGTTGTTAACCGTTCTATTTCAATTAAAATATGTAAGATTGCGACAATCAGTCTTTGATGCAGTGACTAAGGATATTTTATAAAAAATTGCATGCTCGATCGAAATGTGACAATCTTTTCTTTAATAAATATTTGTTGTTTGAAAAACTTGAAAAATACTTATGGTGCATTTTGAAATAAATTAAGTATATTTTTTTTTCCTGTAAAATCATGTTCTTCAAATCCGTTGATAATTCTCCTAGTAGGAGTGCCTGTTGCACAATTTTTATTTTTTTCTTTGTGGATCTCAATACATGCACGTTTAGAGGTGGCAGAATCCGATCCGACCCGACAAACCCGTCCGATCCGGAGTAGTCCGACATGACCCGAAACTCGAAAATGATCCGACAATAGATAACCCGATACCCGACCCGACTTGATTTGATATGACCCGAAACCCGAAAAGACCCGACAGCTGATGACCCGATACCCGACCCAACTTGATTTGATATGACCCGAAACCCGAAAAGACCCGGCAACAGATGACCCGACACCCGACCCGACCTGATTTGATATGACCCGAAACCCGAAAAGACCCGAGATCAGATGACCCGGTACCCGACTCGACCTGGACCGACATGACCCGAAACCCGAAATGACCCGAAACTCGAAATGACCCGAGATCACATTACCGGTCGATCCGAATATTTGAATAAACTCTGGTTTGAATATTTGGCCTTATCAAACTGATATCAACCTATCAATTAATATTATACTTGTACATGTCTTGACTAAAATGAACTCCGTCGCTGCAAGTCGTGTGAACGCTGCACCACTCCTACAATCTGCATGACACCACTACTACACTGCACGCTGCATGACGTCTCTCCGTCGTTGCGCCAATGACGCATGACGCAAGCCGCATGACAAATATCAACGCATGATTACCCGAGACCCAACCGGCCCGACCTGATCAGACCCGTGACCCGATAATCTTTTGAAGACAAACTGACTCGACTCGCCCGACCCGAAACCCGAAAATACCCGAAACGAGATAATTGAAACCCGACCCGATCCGAACCCGAAAGACCCGAAACCCGACAAATATCAACGCATGATGACCCGAGACCCGACCCGACTTGATCAGACCCGTGACCCGATAATCTTTTGAAGTCAAACCGACCCGACTCGCCCGATCCGAACCTGAACCCGCCCGATTTGGCACCTCTATGCACGTTACACTAAGTCAAGGCTTTAAATAAATATATTCCTACATACAAATATGTCCTTGCCGTTGTCCCATGTACATCGCAAGAATTGAATTTAGAAGTGCCCCCAACGATTTGGTGGTGTGTTCCCTTCCTTTGACTAAGTTACGCTCTTAACTGATTAGTTCAAAATATCTCCAATCCTCTTGTGGCGGATCCGAGTAGTGGTGTCAAACATGCACGAAAATGCGTCATCATGTTGAACGTTTCGTTATTTCACGTAACAATAAAATTCCGTTGCACATTGCGTTTAGCACGAAACGTGAAATTTCGCGAAAATTATACTGACACTAAAGAAATTTTGTTTGTGTTGCACGTTTCGTTTCTGAAACGTAACAAAAAATCGTTGCATTGCACGTTTCTTTCAAGCGAAACGAAACATACCATGTTTCTTTCAAGTGTGACTGCTAAGTTCTTTTCCAAATTTTGAGTGCATGCAACAAATTTCAAACTACCATTTGCTATATGAATCATGCACTTTTAAGATTCTATAAGATATTAAGTTAACAATAGTTACTTTTAAAGTAACTGGATGTTAACGGTTTACATGTCCTTTTTCAAATTCCATTTTTTCAAAGTCCATTTTATTCAATTGCTAAATTGTCTATATTATTTTTTGTAATAAAAAATTTCAAAATCCAATTTTACAATTTCCTTTACTTACTTTTATTTTTTACTTCTTTCAATTTTTACAAACTAATTTAAAATTTTCTTCATGCAATAAAGAAAATAAACATCCTTATATCTTTTCATTTTTACTCCAGCCTCAAAACTATATAATGACAAAAAAAATATAACACATGTAAAGAGCATTAATTAGATAATTGTTATCAGATCGGAACTATTATGAGTAGTTCTTTCATATCAAAATTGAAAACTATTCATAAAAAATATTATTAGAATCAATGGCAACTGTTACTTATTATCAAAAGTAACCCAATCCAAATTAATTATAATTCTTAACAACATTTGTCTTTATTATATGTCACATTTGAAACAAATAGCAGCGCATTCCCTTTTTTACTGGGCCCAATCTCAACTGTCCAACCCCAAGTGAACGGTTCAGATTTATTTTGGAATGTTTAGACTATGCTTCAGACAAAAAATAATGGAGATAATGAAAGGAATGAGAAGAAAAAAAAGGAAATACCCTCTATATTGAAAAGAAACAAAAATTATGTCTTTGATGGAAAAAAATAGTATAATGTTCCGTAGATACTAATGTTGATACTGACTATCGATACCGATGTTATTATGCACATTTAGTTGAATTACTATGTACTTTATTGAGTTATTATGCATGTTATTTCATGTTATTTTTATACTGCAAAAATTATTATACATGTTAACAAATTAATGTGTATAATAAATCAAATAGCATGCATAACTATTTCAGTACAAATAACATGCATAATAACTCAAATAATGTACATAATAATTCAACTAACATCAGTATCTATGTATTAGCTTCCAAAAAATAATCTCGAAAGCAATTTTTAAAAATTTCTGAAGCAACTTCCATTTTTAGCTTAACTTTGTATCTCAACATTCGGACGGTTCATTGAATCTCAAAATTAATACGCACGAATCTCAAGATTCAATGTACAGGTATTGTAGTTACATGGTTAGATATACTGGTATCTGCCACACAAAAACCAAATATGCGTACCGACAGGCGACAGTACTTCTTCCTTCTTTCCAATTAAGATCAAATTGCTGGAGCGGGGCCTTTTATAAATAAAATAATAAAACAAAAGACCAAGTAGCAGGAGTCAATGAGCCATTCTTCTATGCTCAGTTTTGTCATACTTGATACCTATATATGGCTATAGATACATATATCGAAAACAAAATCTTTGTCTTATCATGTTGGAAAAGTTTATAAGAGAGCAACGCACCGGGTTCAAACAAACCTCGAGATCAATTTACTTCCAATATTAGTACTAAACTAAACTGAAAAGACAGATTTTTCTCCAGTTTTCAAGATAGAAAGTTATGCTACAAAGAGAGTTGCTTATATTTTTGCTTTTGTGCTTAGCTGCTGTTGCTGTTACTCCCGGTTTTACTTATACTGATCCAGGAGATGGTACTTAATCTTCCCTTTTTTGGCTCTAGTTTTTCATTTTCATATGTGGGCACGCCACATGTTTGTTGAATTGCGTGAATGAGCTAATAACTTTCAACAGTCCTCTTTTCCTGAGGTTGTCTCTTTACCCAAATATCAAATAGATTGATTCAAGGTTCTCTCTTTTCCTGATGTCATTATCACATTTTGAATGCACCAAATTAGGAAAAGATAGCATATGTATGGAACAGATGTATAATGGTATTATAATGATTCCTAACCTGAGTATGATTAAGTGCTCGGTGGAACTTACTAGATTTGAAAATTTTCATTTAACTATGTATATATTTTTATAGATTAATTGCCTTCTGTTTTTTTACATGCTTTTCAATTTTTATCTCAGTTGCTGCCCTAAAAGCTTTGAAAAAGCAATGGAACAATGTACCACCTAACTGGAAGAACTCTGATCCATGTGGGGACAACTGGGATGGGATCATTTGCGATGATAATTCAAGAGTTACTAATTTGTGCGTGCAGTTAATTAATTCAGTGTGTTTAATCAGATCAATTCTGAATTCTTTTTCCCTATCTGACAATCATTGTTTGTATATATGTAATGCTACAGGATTCTGTTTACCATGAACATTGAAGGAACTCTTGGCAAAGAAATCGGCGATCTGACTCAACTCCAGCTACTGTAAGTTTATGCTTTACTTCTCACGTGTGTACTGAAACACTTTTAAATTTGTCAAGTCGATTACAACTAAAGTCATTTTGGAGCAAAGGCTTGAACTCTAAACAAACTCTTCATATTAAAAAAATTAAAAAAAATTCTTATTGCTATTTATGGAGAGAAAATTATAGATAAATTTATAATGCAGGGACCTCTCATCAAATCCTAAACTTGGAGGTACACTTCCTGTGACTCTCAGTAACTTGATTCGCCTAAACAGCCTGTAAGTTCAATCGCATGCTTTGTCTGAATAAATGTTCATTAATTTTACCATTTCAAGTTTAATTGTTCAATAACTTTCCCATTTTCCTATTTGGTAGGAGATTAGTTAATTGCAGTTTCTCCGGCGAGATCCCCGATGCATTAGGAAACCTAACAGATCTCACATACCTGTACGGGACATGCACTTGTACTTCTCTATTTTTCATAGCAAATTCAGCACTCTATTTTTTGGATATCTATATTAGATTCTCCATTGAGAATTTTTATGACTGTACTGAGTATAGAACTTTGAATTGAATGTAAATCATCTATTTCCTCACATAAATGGATAAAAAATTCAAAACAGAAATAGTAAAACTTGTGGGGATTCTTTAAGGGAGTGCAATTGAGGTTAACCATATTGTTGTTTGCAGTTCAATCTAGCTGTTTCCAAGATTTTGTGAGCATCTACGAGAATTTCCATTTTAACATTTCTTCTGTAACCTGTGAATAAATATGTTGACAGTCACTTTATTCCTGTGTTTTCTTCTTTATCATCCAAGGGCTTTGAATGCAAACAAATTTACTGGAAAAATTCCCCCATCATTGGGTAAACTTTCGAGATTGTTGTGGCTAGACCTGGCAGACAATCAACTTAGCGGCCCCCTTCCTATCTCGACCACTGATGGCTGGGGCTTGGACCTGCTTCACAGTGCACTACACTTGTAAGTTTTCTTTGTTTAAGGATTTGTTACTGTTTAATACAATGTTCCCATATTTCTCCTTTGATTTTCTTGTTCACTAACAATATCTCTTTATGTGTGATTTTAGCCACCTCAACCAGAACAACTTCACGGGTAAAATTCCTGAACTTTTCAGTGCTGATATGAATCTAAAACACTTGTAAGTGCTAAATGTTTTTAGTATACTCTTTCCCTGTCAAGTCAATTATTTCCAGAGCATGTACACCTAATTAAAATCTAACTGTGAATTCACTAAAAGATCATATAAGGCACTAAAGGTTTAAAATGAAAACTTTGTTGAAATTAGGATAGTGGTATTTTAAATCAAGATTCTTTTGATATGAATATCCACCACAATTTACAGTTAAAAACCTTGTTGTTTGTTTCTAAGTAAAAGAAGTTGCAAAAAGGAAAAAAGAAGAATGACCTTCTTTTGGTATTTCTTGTGTATTACTAATTTTGTTCTTCTTTTCATTCTTATGTATAGACTTCTTGATAGAAACCAATTAGAGGGATCAATTCCGACATCCATTGGACATGTTCGACCTCTCGAGGTTATGTAAGTACTCTAGTTTGTTGTCTCTTGTTTTTGTGTACTTGTGTTGAAAGTTTTAATTTTATTATTTTTCATCTATCGTAGCCGCCTTGATAACAACCATCTCACGGGCTCAGTTCCTTCCATTAGCAACCTTACAAATCTCTACTTTCTGTAAGTGAAGTTGCATTCAGTAACTTCTTATATAAAATAAAAATGAATTATTCAACAGTTCTACCAGCGCGTAACTATAGATGCACATCTTACCCTAGTTTTCTCCATTTGTACTGTACTTTAATACTTTTAACTACAACTACATGACTGAAGCATAAATTTAATCTGTCGTGGATTTCATGGAACCTCAAGCGAGGAAAAAGTCAAACATTTCAGTAAATTCAGAGAGGTTAATTCTTAAAGACATGAGAAACTGTGAGTGGTTACTCTTTGTCGCCTGCAATATCTTGATAAACCTCATGATTAATTCTTCTGTTTGAATGGCTTTCAGAAATTTGGCAAACAACAGGCTAACAGGATCGCTCCCAAATCTGACTACATTGACTGCACTCAATTACCTGTAAGGACGACAATAAGATCTTTACTAACATTATTATTTAAGCAAACTTCCTTTATTAATTTATACAGAGTAGCTTGTAATGCTTTGTTTTTCCTTCAGAGATCTTAGTAACAATCAATTTGATCGGTCTGAAGCTCCTGCATGGCTTTCTAATTTGCAGAATTTAACAACTCTGTAAGTCACTCTCTCTCTCTCTCTCTCTCTCTGAAGGCTTGGCAGAAGCTGCCAAGGTGTTGTATTGCATCATTAAAATTACATCCAGTTCTTACACATCATCCCATCATCTCACAGTTCCTTTTCTAGACAACTATGACATCCGAAGTCTTAAGACAACACCAACACTGCCATCCTAATATATATATTAGCCTATATGACACCAAGTAATGCAGTGTCATCAACAAAAATAAAACCAGAAAAAAACAAGCTACAAGAGTGTAGTGTCAACAGTATTTTTCCCATAACTGCACATCATCTGTACCAGTTGATTTAGAGATTGATTTCCACCTTCGTCCTGAAAAATTCTTGCATCTCTCTCTCTCTCGGCAGAAGCTGCCAAGCTTGAATGAACATTAACAGAAAAAGTTATTACATGCAGTACATCCTATATCCATCAACTAGTACTCTAAGAGCTTACATACACTAGACTATTGGAATACATCTAAAACATCAATCCTACAACTCATTTATCCTATGAACCATCAGCAGCATTTCATCCATAGCTGCTCTCTCTCTACCCCCCCCCCCCCCCCCCCCTCCCCCTCCTGTCATGTGTATGTGCACAAATTTAGAGATTGTCTGAACTGAGATTCATGTTTCAATAAATTATATACAGAGCAATAGAGTCTGGGAAGCTTTATGGTCAAGTCCCTCAAGATATATTTAGCTTTACAGGTCTACAAGAAGTGTAAGTTTTTAAGTTTTTTTTTCTTCTTTTCTAATACAAAGTCGTACTCTCAATTGCAGACACTTGAAGATTTGTCTGACAGAAGTTCTTTCTTATTTCAGGAAATTAAAAAATAATTCATTAAATGGTACATTCGACATGGGGAATAATGTCACTAAATCTCTTCAAATGGTGAACCTGGAACTCAATCATATCACCTCCGTGACACTTTCTTCTGTCTACAGCAACAATCTAACGTAAAAAACTGTGTTTACAGAAAACAACTTTGATTATTTATGTCTGACAAAATTGCATTTACCAAATATTCCTCCTCGTCTGGTGTTACTTTCTGAATGAGAAGTTGAAGAATTTTGTTATCTGGGCACATCATTATAGATAACTTCAATTTTCCATCTTGTGGAATATGTTATTAGGGTTGACGTTTTAAGTATATCAGGAGTCATACAGTAAGAGAGGAAATGTATGAATTGAAGGACAATTTGGTGGAATTTGATTAATGGACACCTAGGGGTAAAACCTACCTCCAGCTCTTGTGATTATGGCACATAATAATTTTGTAAACATTGACAAGTTCTCTGATAGCATCACACAACTCTTCGTTTAGTCATAATCCACCACATTCACACTATGACCGCTCAACATTCTGATAATCTGATTTTTATCATTTTGGTCAACACCATCATTTTTCATTAAAGATGTGTAAAATATAAATTACTAGTCAACCCAGTACTGGTTGGAATATATTTCACTCCAAATAAGTTCTTCCTTTTTAACATTGTTTCAATCTGCCTTTTTCTTTTAATCTGAAAACTGATTAAAGTGGGAAATTGGTAAAATTGGAAGGTTCATTAATCATAGTTTAAAAAAATTTGTCCGTCCAAACTCAAAACTGGCCAACTCTAGATCCAATCTATATTCTTTTTTCTCAATTGGTGAAGTTTGTTTTCAAAACATTTTTTCTAATTTCAGGCTCAAGGGAAATCCAGTGTGTAGCATCCCACATCTCAACACTACATCCTACTGCACAGACCTGCCTGATCAAAACCTGGCCATATATGTTAATCTGAGTGACTGTTCAAATCCATTCAGCGTTGATTTAGTTTTTAGGGCGCCTTTTTTCAGTGATCCATCTGAGGCCATCGGAGACCTTTACAGTAGCCTCACCAGCAAACTCAAGACCTGCAGTACTCCTAACAAATTGTTCATCAAAAGTTATGGTTTTGATGACCACAATTACTTTAAGGTCCAAATCCATATCTGTCCTGTTCGCCATAATTATTTCAACCGAAGTGTGATACTAACTTGCTTCGACTTGAACAGTCAGAACTATTCATCTCCACCGATCTTTGGACCATATTATTGCACAGCTCAATCACACCTTACCTTTTCAAAAGGTATCCATATATTGTACATCTTAGAATATTTGGCACAAACTGGCCACAATAGTTGTCTATTGATTAATTTGAATAATATACGATTCTAACAAATTGTCTGTTAACAGAAAGGCTGTACATTATTGGTATAGCCATTGGAGGTACTCTCCTTGTGGTTCTGTTAGTATTATTAGGTGTTTATGCGGTTCAGCAAAAGAAACAAGCCCAGAGAGAAAGACTCAGGAATGATCCATTTGGTAAATGGTTTATTCAAACTAGATTTTTCTTTAGCAACTTATTTTTCTATAATGTCAGAAAATTTACTCTAGCGAAAATAACAAGGAATTTATAGTTGTTTATTGTATTTTGGATATTCCAGCCTCATGGCATTCAATGGGGGAGGAAAGTGGGGAAGCACCAAAACTAAGTGGAGCAAAAGCCTTCACCTATGATGAACTCAAGATGTACACAAACAACTTCAATAAAATAAATATTATCGGATCTGGGGGTTATGGAAAGGTAAATCCAACATTTAGATAACAATTGCAAGTTGCATGTAGTCGAGTGGCCTTTATATGTTCAGTTTGATTTTATCTTTATTTTCTTAAGATTTGACTTTTTTGTTCCAACAACAACAACAAAGCCTTTTGTCCCAAACAAGTTGGGGTAGGCTAGAAATGAAGCCCATATTATATTTCATTTCCATAAGTTTGGCTGAATTTTTACGTTGTCTCACCAAGTCTATCACAACCCTCCTCCTTTCCGGGCTTTGTTGTAAAAATAGTTTGGTGTTCCCATGCAGAATCTCAAATGATCATAGGACCTTGAAGAAAGTAATACCTTTCCAATTCCTATAGAACAAAAAACCTCTGTATAGTTGTACTCATTAGTAAAATACAGAAATAAATTTATGTGCCACACATCTCATCATTATTTCAAAAGAAACTGAACTATTTTTTCCGGACAGTTCGTCTTTGCAAAGATGAGGCACATTCTTGTGGTATGAAATTGTGTTAAGGATATAATAAGATATTGATGATAATGTATTTGGTGGTATTTGACGTTTACTATTCCTGACGATATTCATTATATTTAGTTTCTTGTATAGGTTATTTTTCCTGACATTTTTTTCGTTTTCTATCTGAACTCTAATTGGCCATAATGGTTCAACAAGACAACATTAAAAAAAAGAGATATTTGACCATACAGTATAGCACAAGTTCTCATAAAAATAACTAAAATACTAATATCAAGTTAAGGGAAGTTGGGTTTTGCTACAATCCTACTACATCAAGCATCACTTTGACACTAAACATGTTCTTCTGACATCTCTTTGTTATACATTGAAACAGGTGTATAGAGGAATGCTCCCTGATAAACAACTGGTTGCAATAAAGAGGTCAAAAGAAGGTTCAATGCAAGGTGGTCTTGAGTTTAAAACTGAAATCGAGCTACTTTCCCGCGTACATCACAAAAACCTAGTAGGACTTGTTGGTTTTTGCTTTGAGAAGGGAGAGAGAATGCTTGTCTATGAATATATTTGCAATGGAACTCTCACAGATTGCCTTTCAGGTACTGATATACATGATAGGAACACTAGAGAATTTGTTAATAAACACGACAAGTTTAGTTGAATACCAACCTAATATAAACTGATCTGGTACTGGGCCAAGAAAACATCGAAATCCACATAACTGGATAAATTTGGTCCACTGTTTAGATAAATTTGGACAGGATAATGAAAAGCCTTAATATACACTGATCAGGCTTTTCATTATCCTGTCTGTACACTCATCTTTGTAAAGATGAACCTAATATACACTTGTTTATGAAGTGCTGTGTTGCTTAAAATGGCTTGTTTATGAAGTACTGATATGCACTGATCTGGTACTGGGCCAAGAAAAAATTGAAATCTCCATCATTATCTTGTTCTGATTTAATATCAACCAACACCGTATCAATTGCTGGGAATGGTACTGCTACATAATTGCAAGATCCAGGATAAACTTCCAGGCACATTCCATTGTTGGCTGATTCTAATAATTTCTGACAGAAACCTTTAGGTTGTAATCAATAAAGTAGTTCGATTCCATACTTTGGTAATATGAAAGGAAAGGAGGCCAACCTAATTATATATTCTATTCATTCGTTCTTTACAGGAGCAAGTGGGATACAATTAAATTGGAGCAAAAGACTTAAGATAGCTCTTGACTCAGCAACAGGCTTGGCTTATCTGCATGACCATGCAAATCCCCCAATTATACATAGAGATGTGAAGTCCACTAACATACTATTAGACGAAAATCTAACTGCAAAAGTTTCAGATTTTGGCCTCTCTTTATTTGTTTCAAACAGTGAAATAGGCCACGTCACCGCCCATGTCAAAGGAACCCTGGTAATTTTTTTATTTTTGCAAAAAAAATAACATGCATAGTTGTAGTGGTCTCCACCACCAGGAAAACCTCAGAATATCTCAACACCCTTAATCTTCATGTACTTCATAGTAGTGGTTTTCTCAAACTACTGGAAACACCCTTTCATATTTTACATCAATAATTGATGTGTATCCAAAAGGGACCTAATTGTGTTTATTATGGTGTTTAGGGGGTGATACCTATTTTCTAAGGATATGGATGAACACATGTTGCAATCAAAATAAAATTTTCTGAGTCTTGGGAACAATTCAAATGGAATAAACTTTTGAAAATTCAAATAAGAAAATTTAGGGGCATTAACTCTTTACTACTATCTCATGCAGGGCTATCTCGACCCAGAATACTACATGACCCAGCAACTCACTGGTAAAAGTGATGTGTACAGCTTTGGCGTGGTGATGCTAGAACTAATTACTGCCCAACCTCCAATTAAAGACAAAAAGTACATTGTAAGAGAAGTAAAAACTGCCTTTAACAAACAAGACAAACAACACCTGGGCCTAAAAGAATTGATTGATCCTATTCTTATAAATAATAATCTAAGTCTAGTTGGATTAGACCATTTTCTGGATCTGGCATTGCAATGTGTAGAAGAGGAGGCTACTATTCGCCCCACGATGAATGAAATTGCGAAGGAAATTGAGGATATAATGGTAAATGGTGGATTCAAAATTAATTCCGGGGTGAGTTTTTGGAATAACAATAATCCAGCTCCAAAATACTCTATGGATGTTACCTCGTCTTCTTCGAGCAGAGGAAACATTAATAGCAGCGATTTCAAGTATAGTGGTGGATTTCCTTCAGACTGGAATCCAAACAGTTCATAGTTTCCACCTATCAAACGATCTAATATAGTTTTTTATGTTGAGCGGAAAGATCCTCGATTGTAAGACAGTAAAATGCAAACAGTATGCTCAACTCAAAAGTGGGAGAGATTTGTAATACACAGGATAAATATTAATCTATCAGTGGTCAATTGCATTGTACTTTATGGCTCTTATTCCTTTTTTTTCTCGACCTCTGGCTCGTTTCATTATGCAAACTTGTTCCATTTAGCATGGCGGCTAGCTCTGGGCAGCCCCCACCGGACAAGACGGTGGAGGAACCAACGGGTCCATATCCTCTACTAGAGCACGACAGTGATACAAGTGCCCACCATGGGACAGATCGAGGAGATGGGATGCCAAGGGGATGTAGAAGAAATGGCAAAAACAGATAACGGGATTCTTAGCCAAGCCAATCTTTCGCACAAAAGACAGCGCGAGAATTCATAAAAGTCGATCTTAACACAAGTGAAGTGTAAATAGAGGCAAATTTGCACGAGTAGCAGTGAAGATTGATCTAAGAAAACTGTTGAAAGACAAATTTAAGTTGAGGGTAGCAAATAGAACTGAGACGAGTTATATGGCATAAAGTGCAGTATGAAGGAATTACTTTATTGTGTACGAATTGTGACTTGGTGGCCTGGTGGGTCATGTGAATGTATTGTAATTAAATTGTTTTGATTTTTATGATTTTGTTTTGATTACAACAATCAAATTGTTTTGATTTTCTAATTTACAAATTTCTTATTTTTTGTTGAATTTATTGTTATTCTAATTATGAATCTTTCTAGATTGAGTTTTCTATTTTACATAGAAATGCAGTTGCATGTTCATTTATATCTGCTCTAAGAAAAAAAATGAAGAAAGACAAATTTTCTCTCTCGAAATTTCTAAAATAATGAAGGCATCTTCGATTTGCTTTTAGATAAAAGAATCTCTTCTGCAGATTTGACAGGCACCAAAATATATATTTGAATTTTTTATGTTGAATAATATTTTGAACTTCTATGTTAAAAACTAACATTTGAACTTAATTAGCAGCATTACATAAAAGGTGCTAGAATAAAGGTGCTTAACTGCAATTTTAACTCTCTTAACGATACTTTAGTCACTGATGCAGCTCATATCTCTTATTCTATATCAAAAGAACGTGAGATTTGATTGTCTATTTGAAAAGCACAAGAAACCAGATGAAATTATTGCCAACCGACAAGAAATCAAAACAGGACAATCCAAAAGAAAACTACAATGACTTGCAAATTGGAACTATTGCATTCGTGCAAAAAAAAAATGAATTAGCTAAAATCTTGTGCAATTAGTTCACTTTTCTGCAGTTCAATCTGACCTCGCCATTCTGTCCAATGGGACCTTGAACATTACCAAGCTTCACCATTGATGCAGCAAAATCACGGAAAAATGCAGCTTGATCAGTGCTGTATTTTCTCACTAGATTATCAGTGAAGCTGCCATTAAAGAGTTCCTGATCAGAGTGTAAGAGGCCTTTGCCAGCAATAAGGTTCTTGTAGAACTGATTGCTAAATCTGTAAACAATTCAAAAGAATAAATATATAAAATATTAAAATCATTATCCTCTATCAGCTAATTAACCTAAACTTTAGCGGGCTACTGCTATCTGAAAATATTTTAATCTTCTTAAGCTTGTCGAATCACAATATAATTTTGTCTAAGTTACTTCAGTGTTTACAAGCTAATTTTTTTCTAATTGAACTTAAAACTAAACAATCTATACTCTCTTTTATTTGATAGAAAAATAAATGATGATGATGATGATGATGATAAAATAAAAAGAGAAGGCCAACAATAATAATGATAACATGCTTTCAGTTAACCCAAACACATTATTATCACTTCCAAAAATAAAATTAAAAAGGTCCAATATGGAAATTACCTATTAGTGTTTGGAGAAGTGAGGGGCGTAAGTTGAGTGTCGCCACCGCTGGTGGGGCATGTCTGCCTGGACTGAAGAGAGAATGAGGTATCGATATTGCGGTCACCGCCCCAAACACGGGTTTTGAATGCACTGCAGATTGCTGAACCCACTGAATGAGCACCGGAAAGTACGGTGAGATCTTGAGAATCGAGGCCTTTTAGCCTAAAGCTAGCCGTAAGTTGAGATAGGCTGAAAAAGGGTGCCGGGAGTCGGTTTGCTTCCGCAAGATTGGCTGTCTTTGAGTCGCGACGGCCAAGTGGCATTGCCCAATTGGGCCCACCAAGCTATAAATCCACACAGATGAGTTAACTAAATTTTTAGATTTTCAATTTGATTTTAATATGACTGAATATTTGAAGTTAATATGTTTCTGTTGACAATTTTTTTTTAGGATTTGTGAATGCCAATCTTTACATTCTCATTTAGATTGCTCAGAATCTAACGTACTAACCGATCTGACGCTGTCGCGAGCAGCGAGTGCTAGAATGTCGGCACAGGACACAGTGGCTTTGCATTGCTTCTCAACTTGTTGCTTGATTGTGTCGATCACTTCGAAGCCTCGTGCTGAGTTTATGTTTCCAAATGCTTTCTTTTCAGTGGCAATGCCTGGGGCTTCATCCAAAAGGATTGATGCATCACAACCCTGCACCAGAAAAACCAAGTAAATAACGGCAATTAACCTTTCAGATTTTCCATTAGTTGAATAAATAGTTAGTTGTAGACGTCACTGCCACTTCATTTGCAGGGTGAAGTAGATGATAAATTGACCCAAAGTTAACTGCAAAAACTTGCATGAACAAGTGAAAACAACTATGTTATTTCATTCATTAATTAAACTTTATTTATATATTATATAATGCCTATAGGCAAGAGTGCCACTAATTGCCGGATCTCCAGTGGCGTCAACAGAATGGTAAAGGGTGCGCTTATTTTATATTCATGGAAAATATTGATGATTTAATTTTAATTGGGTCATATTTAGTTAAGTGTCTATAATAATTCAGTTGTATTTGTTGGAATCGTAATTAGTATTTTTTATTGTCGCAAACCATCAAACTGTATATATTCGAAACCACTTCTATCGCGTCGAATCTGATTTGTGATCGGAGAAACAAGCGATTCAAAATTGATTCTTATGCAAATTCGTGATAAAAATTTAATAATTAAGACATCAGTTGTAAATGAAAATTTGAGATGCAAATTTTTCCGATCACAAATCAAACTCGACATGATGAAATTAGAATCGAATATTTATAGCTTGATGACTTACGACGATAAAAAAATTAATTACAGTTCTCACGAGTGTAACCGAAGTTTATAAAAAATACTAATCATAATTAATATTGTTTTACAACAACTTCAGTTTCATTTGTCAGGATTGTAATTAATTTTTTAATCGTCACAAAAGTCATCGAGCTGTAAATATTCGATTTTATTTTCATCGTGTCAAAATTTGATTTACGATCGAAAAAATATACATCTCAAATTTGACTCCATCTTCAACTTATGTCTTAATTATAATTTTTATCACGAGTTTGCGTAAGAATAAATTTTGAATCGCTCGTTTCTTCGACCAGAATCAGACTCGAATCAATGAAAATGAACTCGAATATTTACAGTTTAATGATTTGCGATGATGAATAATACTAATTACGATCCCAACGAATGCAACTGAAATTATTATAAAAATTATCTAAATATAACCTAACGAGAACTAAAATATTAATACTTTTTTATGAATAAAAAAGCATAGCCTTATCATTCAGTCGAAAAAGTTGAACTGCAAATCAAATTAGTTAATAGACGGTATTGAAAATACCGTGCGTTGAGTTTTTTTACCGAAGTTCGCAACTCTGACATTTTCAATTTTTCGAACTTCGAAAGCAATTTTTCTTCCTATAATAATTTGTTTATTAAAATTCTAATATTTAAAAAAATGAAAATACTCACTCCTTTAAAACAAATCATTTAAAATGTTCTGATTAGTCTATTTATTTTGAGTGTTTGGAAACGGAACTTGAGAACACATCAACACACCGGAGAAGCAGAAATCAGAAAGCAAATAAAATAAAATAAAATAAACGAACGCTGTGAAAAGTCACAACTGACATATAAAAGTATAAAACCAAGAGAATGGACCAATGATGTAACTAGACTATTTTTTTTTTTAAGAGACAACTAGACTGCTAGCTAACAGTAGTAACCAGTGCTACGCCAAAAGCAGCCACAGTCATGATTACAACTTTGACAGTACTCGTCCCTTTCTGTTCTGTAGCTATTTTTTTTTTTTGATCGATGTTCTGTAGCTATTTGGTCATGAACACTTGTGCTTTTTTTTTTCTTCGTAAACCCAAGGCCCTAATGTACCTATCTATTTACAACATATCTTTAATTAAAAAAATTCGCGCATCATATTTCTTAGTTACACGTACATATGACCTAACATCCATTTAAATTGTGTTTGTCCCTGCTGACAAATTATGAGCTAACATTGCATACAGACATACTGTCATACAGCATGCAGTTCAAGGTTGCATGTTTTTCTTTTTTCATTTTTCATTTTTCACTTTTCTTGAGTAAAACAAGATGGGAGCGAGAGCCCTATTTTTTTTAACTAGACTTACATTACATAGCATTTGAAAAAAAAAAAAAAAATCAAAGATAGAAGTAAATGAGCTAACTTGAATCTGTTTTATCAGAGAATAAAAAGAACTCACTCACTTGAACAAAGCAATCATGAAAGAAAAGACGAAGGAGGGAGGCACCCATGCGCGGCTCCCTTCGCACGGCTCTCGCCACGACGGAGAACACAATCGGCTCCACATTCTTGCAACTGTTTGCATAAAATGTAGGAGAGAGCTGCCCTTGAACTGAGCAGGAAAGCATGGCCACCATGCAAACAATTGTATGAAGTTTTAGAAAGACACCCATTGAACTATTGAAGTTTTGGGTTTTATTTGTTTTTCGCTTCAGCGAGTAATGGCTTTTTAAGTAAAGGAGCAGTGAGAACTGAGAAGTGTGTTTTGTTGAAGTTGGGATGCTGCGTTAATATAAGGGAACTACGGCTCGCCTTTGTGGTAAAGGTTCTTTAGTTTTTTATGGTTTTATGCTTACAAGTTACAAGTTGGCATGCGCATTGCAGGAATTTGTTGGTGAAAGCACCGGGATTTCGAAACATGTTTCGGTAAATGGACTGATCCGCTGCATCACATCGTGTGCAAAACATGGTATAAAAGGTGTATCAGCAACCACGGCGGCAAGTAAAATATCTCATGGAGAGTGACCAAATTGATGATCTGCTTTCTAATTCTAATCCGAGTTTCAACCACATTCACATCCGGTGGGTAAGTTGAACTACTCGTTCAATAATTTATATAATTTTGTACAAATTTTAAAATGACGTGAATCATTGAATGAATATTTTATCTTACAGAATATCTCACAGTAAAAAAATTTGTTTCACCCTAATTAGTTTCAAGTGGAAAATTGAACTATCAAAATTAAGCAAATTTAAGATCTAAATTGTCATAATCATGTATTAACTAAGATGAGTACAAAAATTTGATATTATAAGTTATAACAATTTTTATCAAACATGTAACAATTTTGATATTAGTAAATGGACGTGCATATTCTCAGACAATTTCTACGCATCAGACAGAGTGAATATGAGATACTAAATTGAGTGAGGTTATGGTGTTTCGCAAAGCATCAAACGCGATGTACTTTCTATTCATATTTGTTATTTTAAAGTCCAAACGATCGATTCAAATCGTTAAACTTGATCTTCATATTAAATTTTTTTGGAGACCGAATTTTACATTTTTTTTGAAATTTTTACAATTTTTTTAAGGGATGAAAAATTGGTTAATCTAACAATCTCTGAATCACCTGAGATTAATGATTTTCGACCTCTCTAAAAAATAGTAAAGAAATTTAAAAAAATGTAAAATTCGATCTCCAAGAAGATTTTAATATGACGATCAAGTTCAACAGTTTGAATCGGTCGTTTCGACTTTGAAATCGAAGATATGAAAATCAAATACAATACATTTGATGGTTTGCAGAACACCATAACCAAACTCTTTACTAATTATTATAATGAACTGTTATAACACGAGCGACTACATGAAGAACTACAGAGGAGACTGACAAGGACCATCGTGACACAAAGCACGGGTCTGCAGCGTTATATATATGTATATAAAATACAAGTAGTGCAGTAGTGCTGAACTGCTGATGGGATAAGGTTTACATCCAAACACGCGGTCTCGCCTCTCAGTAGAGCAGAGTGCGGCTCAAATGCAAAACAATGAAGGAAGCCGATATATTGATTTTGTGTCGATTTCATTATCGATATCAATAGTATTGGTTACGCTGGATTCAATTTGCATATTGTTTTTGTTATTATGCATATTTTTTTATTATTATGCATATTTTTTTGTTACTATGTATCTAATTGATTGGACGCTCGACTTAAAATAGAAATCGATAAGTTTATCGATGCGGACAAATGAATCCAGTTGTACTTAATTTGAAATTTGTTGTAGTTATTATGCATGCTATTTTAGTTATTGCATATTGTTCATATTATTTTGCATATAATTAACATGCAAAATAATATGAATAACATGCATAATAATACATTTATCTAATATAAGTAACATGCAACTCATTATGAATAAAATGCATAATATAATATGAATATAAACATTGTCAAATGCATAATAACACAAATTATTTGAACTATTATGCATTTTATACATGCATAATAACAACAACAATATTTCGTCGGAATCAAACTGGACGCGTTCAGTTGGTATCGATGACAGAATCGATGGAAAATTTTCCAACAAAGAAACAAAAAAAAATATCACGAAAGAGCGCGTAGTTTTTAATTGGCTAATGAATAATTAGGATAGAAACAACGAGCTTCTCTCTGTTTTCCTTTAATTTATTAGCACTAAACAAACGAACCTGAATCCGCTGTAGCGCAGTACCGCGCTACATGAAATTAACGGTCCAGATCGCCCACCAACGATGAAAATCGGAGAACATTTACACTTTGGCACGAATCTTGATGCAACCAATGAAAATCAAACGACCCAGATGCTACGATACATTGTTCCGCGCAGCAACATATCTGGTTCCTAAACAAACACACCAATGTGCTTTCAGTTGCCGAAAAAGGAGTGCATGTTGTGTTCATTCAAAAAAAAGGAGTTGACACTAAATACTACTTCAGGGATAGTTTAGGTCTACAAGCAAGATTAAAGTAGGGTATTAACGACGGAGCGAGTCGGGTACCCGTGAGTTCAATCTGGGCAGTTCACGGGTACAAAGGGGCGGGTTTTCACGGGTCCTATCGGGTAAGGATCAACCCGACTCGTGGTAAACCCGGATGGGTCGGACGTGCGCGGGTTTGGACAGGTCGGGTCACGGGTGGGGTTACCGCCGATTTTTTATTTTTTAATTGAAAAAGTTGGAGAAAAAATGGTAAAACGTCAGAAAAAAATCTGAAAAATTCCAAAAAAAATCCGAAAAAATATATAAAAAATATGGAATAATTTTATGAAGTATTTTTATAAAATATTTTATAATTATGTCATTTTTTACAATTACCATTAAAATCGAAGAATATTCAAATAATGTCCAAAATATCTTTAAATTCCCAAAAAATCTGAAAAAATTTAAAAAATTGAAAAAATATTCAAATATTATGGAATTCAAGAATACTCAAATAATTCAAAATTTTTATTTTATTATAATTGACACTAAAATTCAAGAATACTCAAATAATTTCTACCAAAAACTATAAATTCCAAAAAATTCTGTAAAATTGTCCAAAAATTATGGAATATTTTTTTCAAGTTTTCGAATGTTTGAAAATTTTAAAAGTTACCCTCCTTTATTTCGGACTTGGGATCGACTATGTGAAGTCTACATAGTAACGCTACAAAAACAAAAATTTCTTTGTAAAATTCAAGATCGTTTTGCAAATCAACAAATATAAGACATTGTTTGAGCCAACAAAACCCTATACAACCTTTTACCTTGCACCTCAAAGTCGAAACCGTTCCGCTAGCATCTTTCGTTGTTTCATAGTAACGCCACCATTCTGCATCGTATTTGGGCGCGATAGTTTTCCTATTCTTCTTTTGTGGCGGGTCCGCTTGTGCTTCTTGGATGTCTGGTGATGGCTCTGATGATTGGAGGACAATTTCCTCGACAGACGAGGCCACATGTCTTGCTATGATGGGAGGTTCTTCGGTTTGAGTCATTGGTGTGAATGAAGGGGTTTGAGTCTGTGGAACGTTCTCTTGCTGTGATAAGTAGGGATGATGAGGGTATAATGGGAGGTTTGCATGTCGGGGAGGGGGTACGGTACTTGTGGTGGGTTTGTATTTGCAGGCTGTTGATAATAATATTGTGGATGTGTTTCGGTGTTTGTGTTTGCATATTGTGCTTGGGGCTCCTCGGCCCTCGCCAAAAAGTTCAACACTCATCATGTGTACGAGGTCTTCAATAGAATTAGGTGTCGAGTTAGGTGGAGATGTCATATCTGAAACAATAACAGAAAACACATATCATGCTATTCTTGAAAAAAAATAAAATAAAAACGTAGGCGGAATTTCCTTCCAGCCATATAATAGAAAAAAGCTCTGGTAATAACCAGTGCCAATATACAAAAAAGTAAAAAGGTAGACGAAATTTTCTTCCAGTTATATAATAGAAAAAAGAAAAAAGCTCTGGTAACAACCAGTGCCAATATACAAAAATTAAAAAGGTAGGCGGAATTTTCTTCCAGCCATATAATAGAAAAAAGAAAAAAACTCTGGTAATAACTAGTGCCAATATACAAAAAAAAAAAATGTAGGCGGAATTTCCAGCCATGTAAAGAAAAAAGCTCTAGTAATAACCAGTGCCAATATACAAAAAAGTAAAAATGTAGGCGAAATTTCTAGCCATTTAATAGACAATTGCAAAATGAAAAATTGAACCATAAAAATGTAACTTAAATGTACCTTTGAATATAGTCGAAGTTGCACGAAAGGATGACGAAATTTGGGTTCTCCTTGATAAACCTTGAGGGGGGTGAATAGGTTATAATTCGATTTCTAGGTTTATTTGATATAAAAATCCGCAATTCAAGATTAATTGCTTAAACTATTTTCAATATCACTAGAGCAATTCAAGTTATAGCTAATAAAGAAAATTAAAGAGAAGAGTAGAGGAATGATCAAACAATAATAGTAGAACACGTGACACCGAAATGATAACGAAGTTCGGCTATTGAGGAGCCTACGTCTCCGGGACTCCCGATCCCCCGACTTGGTAATAGGATCGAGCCGTTTGCACTAACACCAAAGAGTATTCTTTTACAAATGTCGAAATCTAGCTCTTTACACACAAAGATTAGAGACTAGATCCGTAGGAAATGCACGAAAGCAATAAATGAACTAGAGCTACAAAATCTCTCAATTTCACAAGTTATTTGGCTAATTTAGAGTATTTGAGCTTGAGTTGTTTTTTATTTAATCAATAGCTTAGAAAGAGGTCAACAATGGATGCTGCTAGGGTTTTGGATTTTTTTAAGAGAAGGAGAAGAAATGGTAATAAAAATCATGCTTATATAAACCAGGAGCCAAAATCTTTCCAAAACAGTATTTTTCGGGTTTAACCGTTATAACAGTTAGTTCAAACTTTCAAGAGTCTGGGCATTATGAACTGATCGTTACATAATGGTACACAACCGTTATATAACGCTTGTTTCTGGAAGTTGAGATCTGAGTTTTGAGAAATAACCGAGTTGATCATTTGAGCTAAGCGTTACAACGGTACACAACTGTTATATAACGCTTGCTTCTGGAGCAAAAATCTGAAATGAATTAATTCGGACATTGAACCAACCGTTATAATGGTTACAGACCGTTGTATAACGGTTGGATCTGGAAAAGTCTGTATTCTGGACTTGGTTCGAGGGAATTTATCAAAAGACCTAACCGTTATAACTGTTAACAACAGTTATACAACGGTTAGGTTCAGAAAATGATTTTCTCAAGCTCAATTATGCTAAACCAGCCAAATTTACATTTTAATTAACTTAAACCTATTTGAATCTTGATAACTCTAATCCGCATGCTCACATCTTTAAGTTGCATGTCCAAATTTCCATTTTACAATATAGTCCCTGCAACACAACTTAAACACACAAGAAAGGTAAAATTCAAGGTTGTTTTGCAAATCGACAAATACGAAGATATTGTACACAACAATCTCCCCCTTTTGTCGATTTGCAAAACTTGCGATTATATGTGCATGTATATAGCCATTTACGCATGTATTTTACTTCTCCCCTTTTTGAAAATCGATCAAAAGGTTGCATTTTGTGAAAGCTCCCCCTTAATGTGTTACTCTCCTTCAATCATTGCATATGAGATATAGAACTTAAGCCATCTTATGCATCTAATTTTGATCCCCCTCAATTTTTGCCATGTTTTAAAGATGTGCACATACACAAGCATAGATATAAGAAGAGAGAGAGAGAGAACAAGCAAAATGTAAATAGTCACATCTAATAAAGCAAAGTAGGTTCGACATAACACATTGTAAATAGCACAAAGCATAAACACATGAAAATAGTTTAAAAACATACAAGTTCAAATTTAACTACGCAAGCACTAAGTAATAATATAAAGTAAAATGAGCTAAGTCTCCATGTCATTTCTGTCAAAGCCATCACCTCCATCACCATCATCATCATCATCGTCGTCACCATCATCACCATCACCATTCGAAGGAGGAGCCGGGGCGAAAGTGTCACCATCTTCGTCATTGTACCCGAACAGTTCGTAGTAGCGGGATTGAAGATCAAGGTGTGAGTCGTAGAGGTTAGAGAATTGGCCTTTGACCCATGCACAAAACTCGTTTTGATTAGATTCAATCCGATCGCATTTGGTGTTGATCTCGTTACACGTGGTACGAAGCTCACCCAAAGCCGTAAGAACGGCTTGTTGAAACTCTTGAGTGTATGGAGGAGAGGTGTAGGACGAAGATGATACATGAGGTGGAGATGGAGGATTAGGGTTATTCGGGTCACGGTATTGATTCACCATAGCATTGGGAAGACTAAGCCAAGTGTTTTTGTCTTCGGGTCTCGGATGAAAGACTTGTTTCTCGGTCCCGGGAGTGCGACTGTTTCCCAAATCAAGGTAAGTGCTTACCCATCCATGAGCATCCAATTTATTCCACAAATTTATTGGTTCGGTTAGGTCTAGATTTTCCGGAAACGCTACCTCATTTGCTTTGAGAATTTTATGAATTAGGTTGCCATAGGGTAGGTTGCGCTGAGTGTCTTTGCATGCGGTGATCATGTGTTTGATTATCACAAAAGGTATGTTAAACACCCTGACTTCCCTCAAGTAATTGACGAAGGTAGAATATTCCATTGTACTCAATATTGGTTTTGACCCCGCACTTTTGAGTTACAATATGATGTAGAAACATGTATGCAAGGCGATGAAGGGCCGGTAACTTGGTTGAGTATAAAGGTCTTTTACCAAGGGCAAGATGGGGAACACGAAACCATTCTAAATATTGGTCAAGAGTCTCTTCGGGTTCATTTGGCCAACCACGGTTTAGGTACACCTCATCACCATCATTAGGGAGATTAAGCCATCCGGCTAATGAAGACAAGGTTATGACAATTTCTTTCCCACATACATAGGTCTTAAATCCGAACGGTTTAGGTACACCTCATCACCATCATTAGGGAGATTAAGCCATTCGGCTAATGAAGACAAGGTTATGACAATTTCTTTCCCACATACATAGGTCTTAAATCCGAACGGTTCCTTGGTGATCTTAAGATTGGCATAAAAGGCTTGAACCAAAATTTCATTGTATGGTTCATTACACTCAATTAGAGCCCTCATCCCCCACCTATCGGTATACTCTTGAATCTTTTCCCGTTCAAATCCCCTTTCAATTCTTCCCAATATTACAAAGTAGAAACACGAAAAACTCGACCTTTTGGCCAACGCCTTGAACTTTGCAAAGGCTTCATCATCTCGGAACAGATAAGAGTTACCTCGTGATACCCTTTGGCTACTAATCTAGCTTTGTACCTTTCTACTGTACCATCACTATGATATTTAATTTTGTAAACACAATTGCACCCTACGGGTTTCTCATCCTTAGGTAAGTAACAAAGTTCTCATGTTTGGTTTTTTTCTAAGGCTTGCAGTTCTTCATCCATTGCCTTACACCATTTTGGGTTACCTTTTGCTACTTCATACATGTTTGGTTCTTCTTCTTTTGTTAGTGCATTTAGAAAGGCATAGTGCTCTTTTGAGATATTTTTGTAAGAGACATAATTTTGGATAGGGTATTGTACCGAATATGTTACATAATCTTGAAGTTTTGAGGGTGGTCGAGCTTGTCCTGTTGACTTTCTTAGAGAAACGATCTCTTCTTCATGACTGTTGTTAACGGCTTCCTCCAAATGTTATGTTCCTAAGTTCCTTGTGCTTCTTGTATTCCTATTTCATGATTAGTTTCTACAGCAAGTTCCTTTGAACTTGGATTAGTAATATATATAGTCTCAAAATCATCCCAACTTACCTCATCATAAGGTGTTTCTTTAGTATCCTTAAAGAATGATTCTTTTTCAATAAATGTAATATTTCTTGATATGTGCATCTTTTTTCCCCTTAATATCGTAGCATTTATACCCTTTCTTTTGAATAGAATATCCAAGGAAAACGATTTTTATTGAGGTAGAATCTAGTTTGTCCATTCTATTGTTATGAACAAAACATACACAACCAAAAACTTGTACTTCTAATGGACTTTTAAAATCTAGTACAATACTTGGTAATCTGTTTATTAAATACGTTGTGGTAAATACTGCTTCTGACCAAAATGATTTTGGGATAATATTTTGAAATAAAAGAGACCTTGTTACTTCCATTAAGTGAAGATTTTTCCTCTCGAAAATACCGTTTTGTTGTGGGGTATATACACAAGAGGTTTGATGCATAATTCCTTTTTCTCTTAGATAGTTTGACATGTTGTGATTTATAAATTTGGTTCCATTATCGGATTTGAAAATTTTTATTTTTTTGTTAAATTGTGTTTCGACATAGTTTGTAAAAGTTTTAAAATGTTGAAAAACTTCACTCTTATTTTTCATTAGATAAATCCATGTGGTTCTAGAGTAATCATCGATAAAGAGGACAATATATCTATAACCATCATAAGAAACTAGGGGAGCAGGTCCCCAAACATCAGAGTGAATAAGATCAAAAGATTCATTAATTTTGGTGCTTGAGTTACAAAATGGTAGTCGTGTGTGTTTGGCTAATTGCAGGTTTCACAACTACTAAAATCTAGCTCTTTAAAATCAAACAATTTTTTAAGAATTTTTTCGGAAGCATGACCAACTCGTTTGTGCCAAAGGTTGTACAAATCTTCATTTTTCTAGTATTCAAGATAGTCTTGTTATTACTCCCCCCCCCACAACCCCCAATCCTCTTCCTTCACACACACAAAGAAAGCCCAATTCTCCCCTTAGAATACAGCTGAGGAACGACAGGAGCTGAGTAGGGAATTCCAGCAAGTTGAAGTGAGGCGCGGAGCGTTGCGATGGGTTCTTCTTTTCGAAATAGGAGAGATGAGCCTTTATACAATAGAATCTGACTATATATTCCAAAATATAAAGGCCATTTTCAAGGAATCCTTCACCAATCTTCTCCTTGGTTATTGAATCATGAAATATGACACTAGTTATTTTAAATACTATCTCACAATTCAAGTTTTTCGCAAGTTTGCTAATTGAGAGTAAATCAACTAATGATTTTCTACGTAAAAAACATCTTGTAAAAAAATCTTTGAAAGAATACTAACTATCCCCCAACCAATAATTTTGAATTTGTCATTGTTGGCAATAGTAAAATATTGGTCATAGTTCAATGGTTTGAGGTTTTTTAATAAATTTTTATTTCCGGTTATGTGGTCGGTTGCACAGGAATCCAATACCCATTTGGTACAAATTCTTTGGACCGTCAGTACTCGAGAATCAATTGTTAAACATTTATTCCTGTCTGTACAGTATGGGCCAGACATATGGGCTAAATTTGTTCTAATGTCCAAATTCATTTTTTGTTCTGACCTGCAAATCGGCCCGTTCCTAGTTAATTTAAAAGGAGAGAGAGATTAAACCTTGGGCCGAAACTTGGCCCATGCGCTGGCCCAGCATTGCTGTCAGTTTATTTAATTGATTTTCCAGCCTGTTTATTCTGCTCTTTTCGTTCTGGTCGCCCTTCGCCGCCACAAAACTCTTTTTTATTTCGCGACCTTGGTTTGTTTCGTCGCTTCTTCGATTCGGTCGAAGGTGGGGATGAAGCACCCAGCAGCGTTCCCTGCTGTGGTCGTCTCTTTTTTACAGTGAGTACACCTCTGCTGATTGCTCCGTTCTCTTACCACTGTGATAGTGGCTTTCGCGGCTGAGAAGGCATGGGCCTCTGGCTTTGGGTTCGAGTCAGATGTTCCCATAGCTACTCGTCGTGTTGCCTTATGTTGCACGAGATTTGTGACGATTACAAAGTGTAGTCGATTGGTGGATAAGAGGATCTGGGCCCTGATTGCTTCGTAGCTCGGATCAAGGACTGCCAGAAAGGTGTAGACTTGATCGGTTTCTTCTCTTTCTTGAATCACAGTAAGGTCAGTAGTGGGTGGTCTATACACCTTTAACTCTTCGTATTTGACTCTGACAAGCCCGATTAACTCGGGTATCTATTTTGTTTCTTGTGTGATTTTGGCAATTTCTTTTGAGATGGTAGATCTGGGAATGGCTTTTAAGGTTGCCGTATTGGTTTTCGATGCCTTTCCACAGTTCTGTTGTTGTTTCACACCAGCAGAACATGTCACTGATTTGTGGATCAAGAATGTTTGAGATAAGGGTCATGGCTTGATTATCAGCCATGTCCTAGGCTTCTGCTGCATCTGTAATTTCGGGTTAGATTTTGCTGCCATCAGTGTAGCCAAGTAACCCTTTTCCTTTAAGAGTTCTTTTTGCAGCTTTGACCCATGGCAGATAATTTATGCCGTTTAATGGGGCATTTGTGAGTTTTTGAGCAGCATTGAAATCGGGTTGTGCCCTTATGGTTTGTTGTATTTGTGGAATTGGTTGTAAAGGTTGATTTTCCTGAATTGTTGGATTATCAGACATTTTGATTTGGTGGGATGGATGTTACTGAGTTGCGGAAGGTTTATTGGATCAGTGCTCTGATACCATGTTAGATTCTGAGTAGTGTTTCTGATGATGAATAATTTTATTCATATATGTTGTATTTTCACAAGTACATCGGAGGTTCTTTTATAGACACCTAATCGGTAACTACATGTTTACCGTTATACAGTATTCTAACGTTCCTAAAGAAAAGACTTGTAACTCCCTTCAACATTTAAGGGTTTAGATACTTTCTTTTTCTATCCTAGACCTATGATGATTAATTACTGAAGTCTATCTGTCCCTAAATGCCCTATTTTAACACCTTCCTTCTTCATCAGGGATATACTCTCATTACTCCAAGCATTCTGAACCTCGACGAGCATGAAAATACACCTCAGAACCATGAAAATATCGCATAAAGCATACAATTGGATTAGTACTCTAGAAGAAAATCACTCATGTAATAGGGCTGATTAGAAAGATCAATAAAAAACCCTCTATCTGGGAATGTAAGTAAATAATGTAACATTTTATTTCTTTTAATGAAAATTCTAAGTAGGCACCGCCTACTTTTCTCAAAAAAAGAAAAAGAAATATAAATAAATATCAAGACTTTTTATATGGATCACACATTTCTTATAAAGCCCCAGATAATATTATTAATTTAAGGTTCTATGAGAAATTCAGAAGATATGCCAAACCTTCCATATTTTGAAACCTCTTTTAAAACTTGAATTCATGATGACCAACTGGATTGCTAATTAAAAGGGGTCCGAATATTTTATAATCCAGCTGTCAATACTGAAATATTAGAGTTGTACTTTTCTTCTTTTTTTGGAAAAGTATAGGTGATTCGAATCCAGTTAAAAGAATATGTTTTTAGTCTTTTTGTTCTATATTTAGTAATGATAATGATAATAATAAATAATAATAATAAAATATAATAATAATAATGAAAATACGAAAAGTTATAATAATAATAACAATAACCAGGTTATCTGCAACACGACATCAAATGGAAAAAAACTAAGAAATCTTCAAAGCGACATATATAGACGGGTGAGTTGAAGCGAAAGCACAGTAGAGTTATCTGCAACACGAAAACCAACTTAAAGACGGATACATGTAAAAATAACGCAGGTTAACAAAGCACATGCTTCGCAGGCCCAGCCCAGCCCAGCCCAGCCCAGCCCAGCCCAGCCCAGCCCAGCCCATGTTCGCGCGACGCTCTGGGCTGATATATACGCTACGACACATACAAATGTAGTCGTACAGTACTCAAAATATTGCATAATGATATAGTTGATAATAAATTAAAAAATATCAAACAACTCGTAAACTGAGGTTTCGTATTCAAAGTTAAAATAAACCAACAAAATAAAATTTTGACCGGTTTGCGTTTTTCTCATTCTAACTATGCCCTTAATTCAATCCCTCGTTTTCAAATAATTCCATTGCATAACCTACAAACTACAAACTACAAACTGTAACTAAATTATAACCAAGATCAACAAGCAATTTGCAACTCCAGTTGCATACATTAATTGAATTGAATGCTGTTAAAAAGGTTTTGACAACAACACTAGCAATTAGCAAAGCATAGTGCCATGTCAGTTGACTTTCCGGCAATCGAGCCGGACTTCTCCCTGGCTTCTGGTATTAAGCCCTAAATTTCCCATTTTCACCATGGCAGCCCCAAAATCAGTTGCAAATGCTCCTCCCTTGCGAGCGTAGTTCCACACGAATTTATCGGTGGGACCACCAGCTCTGCCTTTGAATAGCTCAGCATCGGAGTGTAACAATGCACGACCTACCAGCAGGTTCTTGTAGTACTGGTTATTAAACCTGCAAAGAAGCTAGTATAATTAAGAGGCAAGCATTTTTTTTTCTTTTTTTTTTCTATTAATCAATATGTTTAACGAGTCTATTTATTTATGTATTTTTTAATTTGATGAAAACCAGAGATATATTGTTAATGGTTGACCCTTGGTTATATTAATTAACATGACACTCACAAAACAAATCTTTGAAAATAAACAAATAATGCGGGCTTAGCGAATAACTTGCAGATACAAATTCTTTGTACTCATTCAGAGTTCTGCACATTCCCTTGATTAATTTTGTCGAAAATAAAAGAGCTGTTGAGAAACCTGTTAGTATTAGGAGTAGTGAGAGGGCTGAGCTTGGTATCGCCACCACTGGCTGGGCAGTTCTTCCTGCGTTGGATCGCAAATGACACGTTAATGTTGGGTTCTGGGCCCCACACCCTGGTTCTGAATGCGAAGCAAACAGAGAAGCCGACTGTGTGCGCTCCAGAAAGCACTGTCATGTCTTGCGCATTCAGTCCCTTTGCTGCAAATTTATTGATCAGTGAGGTGTAGTTTTCAAAAGGGGATGGGAGGTTGTTGGCCTCCGTCTGATTAGCAGTCAACGAGTCACGACGACCGAGCGGCACCGACCAGTTAGATCCTCCAAGCTAAATAGAAGTTGTATAAGCTAATTAATGAGATAAGGGATTGTATATTACTTAGTACTGATATCTTGTCCATTAATTTAGTGCAGTTTGCCTATTTGTAAGAATATGTAGCTAATTAATTGAGAAGAACTGCATTAACTTTATTTATTAATAGAGCATGCATTCACTTCTTACTATTTAATTAATTAAAACTAACATATTATGTTCTCATAATTTGAAATGGGGATACTTGGGCAAACTGTTTCCTCTTATAATTGCTTAAAAACATAACCTGAGTAACAGGAAAGGGCAAATTAAAGTTACAGAACAAACCAAGTTAACACTGTCACGAGCTGCCAGAGCAAGGATGTCGGCACAGGAGACGGTGGCTGGGCAAGCTTTCTCTACCTGAACTTTGATGGCATCTATGACTTCAAATCCCCGCGCCGAATTCTTGTTAGAAAATGAATCTTTTTCAGTTATTATGCCAGGTGCATTGTCCAAAAGGATGGATCCATCACAGCCCTACATACATGCATATCCATAGAATTATAGATTAAAGAACCAGTATATGATGATGATATCGATCCATGCATATGTAATTTCTCAAAAATAGATATGCAAAAAACAAGTAACAACAGATATGCAATAAATTAGAAGTAACAATATTGTGCACACTCACTTGAACAAAGCAATCATGGAAGTGGAGGCGAATGATCGAGGCACCCATGCGTGCCTCCTTTTTGATAGCCTCGGTCATACCCGAGCGAACGATCGTCTCCACATATGGGCATGTACTGGCATAAAAGTTCGTTGAAAGCTGTCCGTTGGTCGTACAAAAAAGCAGAGTAAGCAAAGATGAAGCCAAAGCTACAAATCTTGAGACAGCCATTGGTTTAAGTTTTTGCAAGATGTATTGAAGGCTTGAAGCTTAGGGGAATTAAAATGAGGTTTATAAAGGCCAGGTTGAGCTTAACCAAGTGCATTCAATTTCGCAAGTCACATGGGGGAACAAAAACCATGCACATCGTTTGTTACACCTCTATATTAAAAAGGAAAAATAGAACGTGCTTCTTGACTTCGCTGGTTGATATTTTAGATAATTCTTCCCTTTATACTATAATAAAACCACATGTTTTCTTATCTCAAAAGAGCACTCTTCTGTTCTTGTAGCAATTCAAACTTGAAACTTCGTCTCAGAAATTAGCATTAGGAGTTGTTGCAGCTGGCAAACTACTTGCAAGCAATATTTTGGCAATTGAAATTCCATCAGATCTTGACACCTGACAATTAGGTAGTATTTGAACTTCATTTGGTACTTTGAAAAATATATTTGCAACCTACATTCAATTTTTATGAATAGGGTATGTACCATATCCAGTTTAAAAATCATTAATATTCTTTCTTATTTGAATCGGGTATGTATCAATTAATTTCGGAACAATATTTTTTTTAAAATAGTCTTCTTTTAAACAACTTGAAATTTTTAACAGTAAATTTTTAATTACTTTATGATGAATGACCAATCTAAATCATGGGTAAAATGAGCCCATCCAAGTATCCAACCAGATTTCTCGGCCTTGAGTCATGCAACAATTTGTTTTACTACCGACATGAAGGTACCAGTACAGGTACTTGTTCTGCTATGCTCAAGGGGCTCCCTTTTTTTTAATATCAGAAATTTAATAAATAAATTATAAAAATAGAGAGAAAGGTTGTTTTCGAGGTTCGAAAAATAAAAAAGATCACAGATGCGAATTAACAACAGTCAATTAAAAGCTCAAATGATCGGTTAAGCGAATATCTGTCACTAAAACTTTGATGACATTTGTTCATTAGAAGTTATTAGGTAGACTCATATGGCAGAATTAAAAGTTATAAACGGTTATATATGTTTATTAGATATTTAATGTCATATATGAATGGTCTCTGAATGATCTATGTTCACGTAAATTTTCTGAACTTCCAATTACGAATTACATATTGATATTTGTCAATTAGAAATAGTAATATCTCACTCTATTCTTGTATCATTGATGAGGTCAAATACTTTCCGAAAAACTTACTGAGCGCTCCATAATTTTTGTATTAATGTCAAGCACTTTGAACAAGTTAAAAGCACGAAGTAAAATGCAGTTTGAGTCAGACATGACTAAGAGGCAAAAACTAATATTACAAGTAAAATGAAGTTCCAAAGAAAAAGAAAGAAAGAACAAGAAAAAATAAAACCAATAATGATGAAGATGACTTCTGCTATCACAACGGGTTCCAGACTCGTTATAACATGTTTCTAATGGAGAAAGGTCCAGAAGTCAGTCAGCAAAGTATACAAGGGCAAAAATGAAAAGGTACCAACCCGTTATAACGGATTCTATAAAGTGTTGATGAGTTTTTGTAAAGCTCTAGCACAAATCCAAGTTTTCAAGACTCCAAGAAGTACCAACCTATATATATGATGCAGAGACGAACCAAAAATTGACCTAACCCCCCCCCCTCAAACAAGTTTCCAAGCATCAAATTGATAACAACAAAAAGCCAAAGAGCCTTCTCCTTCAGCTACTTAAATCCGAGAGCATTAGAATAACACCAATAGTCTAATTGTCAATTCGAAAACTTTCCTTTAGCTAGTTTATAGCCTTTAGTGCACCACATGTGTGTTGTCAAGTGGTGCATCCTCTGTCCTAGATTGTTTTGTCAATCAGACCGTTAACTGTATATAGTTGTTTTGCCTCATACATTGGTCTATGAGTCGAATATTAATTTGCTTGTTTAGAAGAAATCAAAGATCAGTTTCAAAATTGTAAAGAACACTTGTTTTGATAAGTGAAATCGAACATAGAAGGAAGATTTGGTTTCGAAAGACCTGTGGACGTAGGCCTAGTTGATTGATAGGCTGAACCACGTTACATCGTGTATTATTTTAGTTCTCTTGATTGCTCTTGCTCTCTCTTTACTCTGTCTCTCCTTACTTTGCTCTTTGTTGATTTGTGAATTGCTCTCTCTTTAACTCCTGACTAGATAATTAAGGTCTAAAAGTTTTAATTTGAAATTATTGATTGAAAATGCTTCCGCATTATTGTTGAGTCTTGCACTTTAAGCCTAAAATATTCCTTATAAATAGTTCTATATTTTTTATTTATTATAAACAAAACAAGTATCAATATCTTTTGTTACTCATATATTAATGCTCAAACATCGTTATGATGCTTTATTTTATCACTTATCTTTTTATTTAGTAAGTATAACGAACAAAACTTGCATATCGAACTAAATGAGTTTGGGTGGGTTTACGTGTGGGTCAACTTCAATTTCTTTATCAATTAACATAATTGAATCGAATTCAAATTTTGAAAAAAAAATACATTAACTCACTCGTTGTACACCTCTAGTCTCCATTCATGTGTTTAATGCAACATGCCATTCATTTTTCTCATTTTGATCTTGCACAAACATTCTTTGACGCAACATAACGCAATTCAAAGTCGTCAATTCAAAGTCCAAATATATGATTCATCGATGTAATATATAATCTCAAAATTTCTTTGGGACAAAATAAAAATTAACAGTTGTTATTCTGTACATTAATTGAACTAGAAATCTCACACACACACACCTCCCTTAATCTGAAATGAACTCTGTATAACCTACTGGGTTCATAAACACCTGTGTTGCACGGGTGCGGATGCGGGTATCGTATCGGATACGATACGAGTGCAGTGATACGGCGATTTCAAAAATTGTTAGGTACGGGTGCGGCTATATATATTAAATTTTAATTAAAAATTAATTAATAATATTATAATTTAATAACCAAATTAATAAAAAAATTAATAGTGTAGCTTGTTTTGAATTCGAATCTTCTCTATACTTCATGTTTCATTCATTTTTCTAGCGATATAACAAAAATTATCCGCAATTTTACTAGATATGATTGTCACATGGAGTTTCGAAATGTATCGAGACATATCAGAAATCGAATTTGTAGGTCAAAATGAATAAAATAATCGGATATGCCAATTTCGATACGCCACGTCGTGGATACACCACGTGGCTTATCGGATATGTATCCCAAGAAGTATCTGAATATCGGATACGTATCCGATACAGTGCGGCAAGGTACTAGAAAGTATCCGGGTAACATAGATAAACACAGAACCAATGTAAAATGTATTAGTTAACCAATATGGGTCAGCTCCCCTTCACAAATAAAATCATGTAATTGCTATAAACTCTAGTTAAGAAATTGCTTGAATTGTTGAATAGTAAAATTGATTTGTGGTAAATTTGGTTAAGTTACAAATTAGTTCCTAGAATTCTTGAATTGTGTTAATTGCTTAAATTAGTCTCTATTAAGCCTAATTAGGTTCTACAAAGTAATCAATCCTAATAGTTAAGAAAATTAAGTAATACTAAAAGAAAATAATTAAGTATTTATGTAATTACAGTCTTATTAAAAGTAGTTTAGTCAATATTATAGAAACTATATTAATTACATTGTTATATTATTATACTATTATTTTATTAATATAATGTTAAAGCTAACTATTTAAGTGTTCACATGCATGAACAAAATTCACATTAGAGACGTTCACTGAAGAATTGTCATTTGCTATGCCAATAATATTCTATTATCAAATGGGTGCTCTCATTGAGGCAAACAAAAAAAATAATGCAAAAGATAAAATAAATTATAAGTGCATGTGCTGAATATGACCGAGTCAGACATATTTACTCGTATTCAAATTTAATAAGAGGAATCACTACCACTATTTCTCTGCCAACAGTTAAATTTTGCCTAACGATTTTGCATCTGTTCTGTTTAAGAAGTTGGTGAATCATATAAAGAATCGTTGGTAAATAAGTGTTGCCGAAGAAAAAATAATAATTTAATATTCAGATAGGATGAAAAATCGATCTCTCTCTTAAGATGAAATAATTGAGTTTCATCAAGTGTCGTGATAGGAGTGAAATCAATATTTCTATTATTACATTTTCACCCTATATATCAATCGTGCTTTACCTATAGAAGTGATGTAAAATAATTTTGATTAGCATATATTACCATGTCATGTTATACTAGAATAATAAAATACTTATGCATACTATTATCAAACTCTAAACTCTAAATAACTATTTCGAAACTCCGCCTATGTTTTAAGTAGTCGGTCCAAAGCTCGAAAAAGAAGAGGATTGTGATATGCTTGACGAATCAATGTAAAAATACATCCAATCTTATGGAGATAAAACCCGATATAAGCTTCATTCCTAGCCTATCCAACTTGTTTGGGACAAAAGGCTTTATTGTTGTTGTTGTTGTTGTTAACTATTTCTAACTAACAATTTAACTAGTTCTTATCAAATCCTAAGTCATAAATCCTACAATTTAACTATTTCTTAACATTTTAACAACTTAGCATCAATTTTGATCCCTATATTCTTTTTTTCCTGGCCAAGCAACCCATGGTATCAGATCTAATTTTATGTACTAGAAATTGGTACCTCTGTCACATACTTGCAACAATAACAATTTTGCATAATAATAATTTTTGCATAATAAACAACATGTTTTTCATTTCTTGCAACAATAACTATTGCTAACTATTAAAAAAGTCGTTGCCTCCCCCTAAAAGAGAGAAATCGGGAGAAAATCCTAGGCGGAGGAGGTCGCGCCACCGATCTGGTCTGTGTTTCCTTCTTCCCTCCCTTCCCCCCTTTCTCCACTTGTCGCTGCCTGAGAGAGAACCACTTATGGAAAGAACTGTAGAACCTAGTGGGCCTAGGTGCTTAACTATTTTTTTCTCGTTTCAACCAAATAGGGACCTAATTGCAAATTTCACAAACTATGGAAACAATTCAATTTGTGCAATTCAACAATCAATTAATTAATTTTCTAATTAAGCAATTCGAGCACAACTCAATTCAATTCACAAACAAATCAAGCAATTTAAACTAATTGAATTGAGAAAATGTAAATAGAGAAAAGGGAAAGAAATGCTCAATCGCGTGTTGATGGAGTTCGGCTTGCACAAACGGCCACGCCTACTCTCCGGGTCTCCGGCGCCTCCGCTTCTTGCGGTAATAAGTTCGATCAGCTACACTAAACAATAATCGTTTGCTTAACGCTACAACTTCAGAATTAGGGCTCTCTTACACACACAGGTGGAGCCGCCAACCCTAACTCGATGCCGAACTCCATCTCGCTTACAAACACCGAAGGAGAATCGAGCCGACTTCCTTGAACTCACACACTCCGATGGAGCTCAAGACAACGCACACGCTCATAATAGAATTGACAATTTCTAGATGAAAGATTTAGCTAGAAAATCACTCAAACAAACAACTCTCTATAATTCCTAGATTAGATTTAGCTAATTAAACTTGAGACTCGAGCAAGGATTTTGCTATTTGGAACTAAGCTCAACAATGATGAACAGAAGGATTTTGAGTTAATAAAATCAACAGTTTCAATTGTTGAGGGAGAATGATTTATATAGGGCTGGGACAAGTTGACTGCAGTGTGGGGCCCACATTCTGCAAAAGGCAGAGAACCAAACGTGCTTTGAAGGTTTGTCTCGAGTTTTGTTTCGCTTCTACAATTTCAATAGCGGATTTAAAAAAGATCTGGTGATAAATGGTCCGATTGAAATAAAGAGTTTTTACTATCGGATTTTAAATTAAAGTCCGGTGATAAATCTTGACCAATATTTCTAAGTAAAGTAGATGTATTTAAAAGCAGATTTTTAGGTAAAATCAGATATTAAGTTTGACATAAAATTTCAATAATGCCACTGAACGATTTTAATTTCTATTTTCACAAAAGCCCGATGATAAATGAACGGCATTTAAGTCTCTTTTTTTTTGTAATGTATGTATAAAAACAAGAGTTAAATATGAGTTTCTTTTTCTTTTTCAAAACTTGAAGTTTGAAAGGGCAAGAGCTCATGAACGGTCGAATTAGTTGAAGCTCAGATCTGTAGAGAAATCAAAAGAATTGTTACACTTAGACAACGGACATATATTTGAAATATAAATATATATAATGTCGTTTTGGTTGACACATGAGAATCAAAGCTTAGGAAAATGTGTGAAACAGAAGTTGCATCTTTAATGCTGGTCAAGTTTAAAACGGAATTACATGCTAATGTTAGCGTTTTCTCTGGGAAACTTCGCTTTGTTAACGTTGGCATTGGCTTTGTAATAGTTTCAAAATCCAGCTGCGCAAATTTCGATGCGATTATATTTTTTAAGTTATGCAAATTAAAGTTCATGCGATTATTTTCAATTTGCGCACGGTTCATTAACCAAGCAGAGATTCCTTCAATTACAAATTAATAAAATTTTGCTGGTTCTAGACAGGCTTCACGCAGCCATTAATTTTTGTTTTAGACATGCGGGAATGACGAAATTTGTCCGACTCGTATTTCTTTATTAAAAGTCATATTTTTCCGGTTGTATTTAGTACATAGCCTTCTTATTACATTTTTTTTAAGCTGATACACTGATAAGCGATTTGATATCAAAATCGAAACGCGCGTTCAGTTTCCTTCAAAATCGTCTCCATTTTGTGCAAACTGTCATCTCCAGTTGCTACTCTGTTATACACAATTGATACCCGCGTCGCTATGCATGTTAAACGTGTTGTAATGCATGTTATTCAAGTTCGGCTTCATGTTAATTTATTATGGATTTTCATTTCTATACATGTGAATTTTGTATGCATAACAATTAGAATAACATGCATAACAATCAACTTTTGTATCCATGCATTTTAAATTAACATACACAATAATAGAAAATTGATGTATGATGTTTAAGCTGCATTACAATAAAAAATCACCATAACAACTAGAATAACATGCACAACAACTAAATAAGTATGCATGTGTTTTCAATTAACATGCATAACAACAGAAAAATGAAGTTTAAGCTGCATTACATCACAAAAATTACTATAACAACTATAATAACATGCATAACAATCAAATAAGTATGCATAGTAAATCAACTAACAAGCATAACAACAGAAAAATGAAGTTTAACATGGATAACAACTAGAATAAGTAATTAATTATGCATAATAAATCAAATAACATTTATAACAACTAGAATAACATTCACGACACTAGAATAACATGCATAACAACTTATAACCAAAATAAGTATGCATAGTAAAGTCAATCAACATGCATGACAACTAGAATAACATGCCTGACAACCATATTTTGTATGCTGGCGTTTTCAATGAACATGCATAATCAAAATAAGTATATATAGTAAAATCAATCAACATGCATGACAATTAGAATAACATGCCTGACAATCATATTTTGTATGCTGGTGTTTTTCAACTAACATGCATAACCAAATAAGTATGCATAGTAAATCAACTAACATGCATGACAACTAGAATAACATGTCTGACAACCATATTTTGTATGCTGGCGTTTTCAATTAACATGCATAACAGCAGAAAAAATGAAGTTTAAGAGAGGATTAGATCGCCAAGACAGAGTAATGGCGCACACACAAGAGAGAGAGAGACAGAGTAATAGCATACATGTGTATCGCTGGAAATAAACTGGACATTGGAAGTTATTTAACGGAGATCAAACACCGAAGCCCTCCAGCGACTGGAAATGTCTAGTCGATATCGAATCGAGTATCGCTGGAACATTTTCCAGTTTTTTTGCTTTTGTCTTTTTTTCCTTTATTTTATCTCCATGAAAATAATCCATAATGGAAAATTTATTTTTTAATTATATTCTCAGATTTGAAAACAATAGACTTATTCCAAATTATAAATGGCGTTTATTTTCATGAAATATACATACAATTTTATAATTTTCGAAGTCTATTTTGTGCTACAACTAATTAAGTGTTTAACAAATAACAACTAAACGAATCTAGCTACTCTGATAATTGATATTAATTAATGTGCTATTCTTTAAAATATTGTCATTTAGTATAGAAATTGTTTTTAGAAATTATAGTGTGATGCACGTAGCTCTCATTTGCGCGGATCCTAGAAAGGATCAAATCACTTTAGGGTCTTTATGCACGGTCTTTCTCTTCATTTCTTCAAAAAATTATTTTCACGACTCAAACTCGTAACTTCTTAATCACAAAGCAACAGTTTTACCGCTTCGCCAATAAAAGTGCTTAATTATGTATATAATTTTATAATTTCTAGTATAAAGAATTTTACAAATCATAATACAGAAGCACTTTTGTATAGTTTTATTGGAAATGAACAATGCTAATTTACAGTCTAGTCAGGGGCGGAACCAGCGGGGGGGGCCAAGGTGGGCCCCGGCCCCCCCTTTGACTCAGAAAAGTTTGAACCTCTTGTTTAATTTGTTAATTAAATTTAATTAAATGGTAAGATTTTTGTTAAAATTTTGATTAAAATTGAATTTTTTTATTAAAAATGTGTATAATTTGAGCAAAATTGAATTTTGGCGTCTTTATAACATTAAAATTAGACTATACTTACAAATCGGCCCCCCTCTAACTCGGTGTTCTGATTCCGCCACTGAGTCTGGTCAACATAGAGTTCTCAAATTTTAAGTATAAATTATAGTTGTAGCATTTTGTGCAATGGCTAAAGATTTTATCAGGAAAATAAATAATCTTTCCGACGTCTTATATATTATTTTTAAGCAAGAATGAAATATTAGCTATTGAAAGGCATTTACCCTATCTTTCGGACGTTAGCATTGGCTCTGGAATATATAGTCTCTTAATTGATGCATAATTCGATGCTATATATATTGTTTTATTTTAAAGTAGACGCGGTGCATTAACAAAGCAAAGATTCCTCTTATTAAATTTGAATATAGATTGCTGTTTCTAGACATTCAAACAGTGTAAATCTGTCTGACTCGGTCATATTCAGCACATGCACTTAATTATAATTTCTTTTATCTTTTGCATTATTTTTTTTTTTTTTTTGCCTCAATGAGAGTACCCATTTGGTAATAGAATAGTTTTGGTATAGCAAATTGCAATTCTTCAGTGAATGTCTCTATTAATGTGAATTTTGTTTAACATGTCAGCACTTAAATAGTTAGCTTTAACATTATATTAACTATTTTAAACATATATAATATAAAATATAACAACGTCATTGATATAGTTTCTAAAAAATTGACTAAACTACTTTTAATAAGAATATACTTACATAAATACTTAATTACTTTCTTTTAACATTACTTAATTTTCTTAACTATTAGTATTGATTACATACTTTTATTTGTTAGAAGGGGAGCTGATCCATCATCCATATTGGTTAACTAATACATTTCAGATTCAAAGAAGGTGGGTGTGTGAGATTTCTAGTCCAATTAATGTATAGAATAACAACTGTTAATTTTTATTTGTCCTAAGAGAGATTTTGAGATCATATATTACATCGACCAATCGGATACTTGAACATTAAATTGTGTCCTGTGGTTCTAGTAATCGACATCTATCGGCAATATATCAAAGAATGTTTGCTGCAACATAAAAGAGATTTAACAATTCTCATAAAATAACGGTTACTGAAGATATTGTTAAACATCGTTGACAGAAGTGTCAAAAAATCTCTGAGTATAAGACAAAAATTATTTTGAATAACTATTGACATAGATGGAGATACGGCAACGATTATATAAAATAATTGTTGCTTTTTTCAGGATTTTTTCAAAACTCTAAGGCAACGATTTTTTAAATAATCGTCGTCTTAGCTCCACCTATGCCAACGCTTATTTTAAATAACCGAATAGCTTGTTCAATTGCTAAATTGAATTGTTTGCCATAATTTGTGAAATTTGCAATTAGGTCCCTAGTTGGTTGAACCGAGCAAAAAAAATAGTTAAGCACCTAGGCCCCCTAGGTTCTTCATGTACAACATGTGGGTCAATGAACTTTTATCAATATTTCAACCAAACTTGATTGTAATGGGTTAAATGTATCCTTTAGTTGACCCATTCGCAACCCAACCCAACTCATATATTTCTTATATACAAGTTTTGTGGGTTATACAGATTATGCGGGTTATAATTTTGATTTTACATAAATATAAATATAAACAAAAATAAAATTAAAATACTTTAGCATATAACATTAATGATTAAATAATATAAAAATATAAAATACATGAAATAAAAGACAACAATATTTAAATATTTTAAAACTCCTAAGTTTGATTTTAACTTTTTTTCCAACAAGAATCACAAAATATGTCATGAAGAATAAAATTTTAGCTTGAGGATCATATTTTGGATTAATTATATGTAGCTTTGAATTATTATAATATGGCTCCAACAATAAATCAAGAGTAAATAATGTTATAAATATGAATGAAGAAGAGTAAATATAATATTGGATTTTGATTTAGACGGAGTTGTGTAGAGCAAATTTTTAAACCAAACCATAAAACATCTCTATCAAAATTAAAATCTGTATCTAACTCAATAACACCTAAACTCAGTAAATAGGAATTCATAGAAATAACTCTATCAAAATTGAAACCGTGCCGAACTCGATAACACTTCAACTCGATGTCTCGGTGAATACATTAAACTATATCATTGTGCAACATTTCAATGAACAGTGTGTTTTCTTTTTTCTGTTTGTTTTCTGCTGCTGACGCGTGTCTCTTCTGTTTGACACGTAGCGTGTCTTACAGATTTGCTTCACGCGTGTCTCTTCTGTTTGACACATAAGCTCTTTGCTTCTTTCTGTTCTCTATTTTTTCTCTCCGCCACGTGTCGGCATGGGACATGCATTTGTGAGTACGAGGCTTCCTGTCTAAGATCATAGCAAAGTAAATATTTTAGTTGAAAATAATATTATTGTAATTAGGTCTTTCTTGGGTCAAAGTAGGGGCACGCGCGCCTCTGTGCTCTATTTATTTTCGACGCGGTGTCCTCTTTTTTCCGTCGAGTGTTTAATTTCTCTCTGCCACGCGTCGCAATACTCTCTTTCTCTGCTTTGGTTTTTCCGCACAGGTGGTATTTCTTACTTGCTGTTTTATTTTCTCCGCCACCTGTCGACAGCACTGCTGTGTAGCCTCCTTTTGCCATTTTCACTCCTGCTTGGCTGATTGACGCGTCTCTTCTTTGTTTTCTTTGCTCTGTTCTCTCATTTGGAATGTTGCCGAAAGTTACTGCTATTGGTTTTATGTTTTCCTTCTCAACTTCTTTTTTCGGTTCATTGTTGATGTTTTCTTCCTGAGGCGATATCGCCTCCTGTTTTCTTCCGTCTCTTCTGTTCCTTACGGCTGCGTAGCTCTGCTGATTTGTTGTTCGCTTTTTTTCCCCTTCCTGTTTGCAATTATCCTTTATCCTTTCTGTTCTTAAATGCCTCTTTTCTTTCCCTGCATCGCCTTTTCTGCTTTCCTTCACAATTTGTCGTGTGTTTAGAAAATAATTGGACTAATCTTTTTCCTTCTTTTTTTACAGCTTGTCAGGCTATCCGTCTCGATTCCATCTGTCATGTTCACTGTTCTTTTCTTCTGTTCTTCGGTATGTGTCTTACTTCTGCATGCTTTTTTTATAGCTACAAAATTCTATATCTCAACAAAATAAAAAAAATTTAGGCTTACAAAAATATTCCTTGGTGCATGATTTTACCAGATGGGTACTATTCAAATACTAAGGAACTATGAACATATACAATTAGCCGACAAAAAAATGCACATTTCTTTATGTAGATGCCTTTACATACATGCAGGTTCATAATTCCTGCTAGACATTTTTGTATGTAATTACCTTTAAATACTAAGTATATGTTAAACAAATAGTACACTTGCAAATCCAGCTGCCTATTTAATCATGCCAAATCGACCTGCCCATTTAATCCTGCCAAATCCTGCCAAATACATTTGCAAGTTCATAGTTCTTGCTGCACATTTTTGTGTGTAGCTACCGTTATCTTCGGCATGCTCTTGGCGAGCTCCTGCCAAATACACTTGCAAGTTCAATAGTTCTTGCTGTGCAGGTCACCCTGAACGCGCGTAGATTTTTGGGTTAAGGAACGCAGGCGTCTAGAGCTTTTATTTTAACCATATGAGGTTCTGGGGATCGATAGTCCTGGTCAGGCGCAAGCCCCTGCCATTATTTATACGAGGGGTTACCTCGATACCTATGATTAAGTAGTGTCGGGTTGAGTCGTATGGGCCAAGCAAAGGCGATCTTATTACTGACAGTTTGGGTTTGGCGTGACTTTCCTTAAAAAGGACGGTCAGCCTTTGACGTTTGTTCTGGGTTGTTTCAAAGAGAGGTCACGTGTCGAAGCGGCGTTATGCGGCTCGAGTTTTAATCGTACCGTAAGCATCATGCGTCGTTCGGTGCAATACATCATGCAGCGACACCCGCGGCAGCATTAGCATCATGCGGCAACGTCAGCGTGGTTGCGTCATGCGACATCATCATGCGGCTTCGGCAGCGGATGGCATCATGAGGCGGCGTCATGATACGTCATGCAACGACACCTGCGACAGTGTCATTCGGCAGCGACAACATCAACGTCATGCGACAGCGTCATGCGACAGCGGCAGCGTCATGCGACAGCTTCATACGACAGCATCATGCGTCATGCGACAACGTCATGTGGCAGCGTCATGCGACAGCTTCATACGACAGCATCATGCGTCATGCGGCAGCGGACCACATCATGCGGGGGCGTCATGCGACAGCGTCAGCGCGTTGGTGCGTTATGCGGCCGCGTCATGCGGCATCATCAACACTTTGTCAATTTACTGACTTTGAGCTTCGTTATCTTCGGCGTGCCCTTGAATGACGCATATCGCTTGACGCTTGACGCATGATGCATGACACATGTTGTATGACGCGTAACACAGAACGCATGACTTTGCAAGTCACATGACGTTAGAGGAATAACGCATGACGCATAACGCAAGACACAGAACACATGATGCATGATGAAAGACGTCAGATGCATGACACATGATGTATAACGCACGGCGCATGATGCATGATGCACGACGCACGATGCACGACGCACGATGCATGTCGTATGACACAAATCACACTGTATTAGAAGAACAACGCATGACACATGACGCACGACACATGACGCACGAGGCATTATGCATGACACATTACGCAGGACTCATGACGCAAATTGCATAACGCATGTCGCATGACGCATAATGCATGACACATAATGCATGTCATTTGACGCATGACGCAAACGCATGATCTCACAAGTTGTATGATGTTAGAGGAGTAACGCATGACACATCACGCACGACACATACTGCACGACGCCTAACGCATGCCACCTGATGTTAGACGCATGACGCAAACCGAATGACGCAAAACGCATGACGCAAAATGAATGACGCATGCCATTAGGCAAATGACGCATAACACATGTCGTACAATGCATGACACATGACGCATGTCGCATAACACAAATCACATGACATTAGAGGAACGTCACATGGTGCATGACACATAGCGCATTATGCATAACACATGACACGTGATGAAAATTGCAGGACACATAACACATGACGCCTGACGCAGAACATATGGCACATGACGCATGACACATGATGCATGACGCATAACGCTGCAACTCGCAAGACTTTAGAGAAGTGACGCATATTGCACGAGGCGCAATGTATGACTCATGGAAAATGATGCATGGTTCATAACAAATGCCGCATGACAAATGATACATACTATATAATACAAGGTACGTCGTACATGATGTACAACAGAAATACCATGATGCACGACGCACGAACCTGACCGTGTAACACAAACTACAAAAGATGTCGCATGCCACATGACACATAACACAACACATAACACATAACACATAACACAAAAAACGCATCGTCAATGCCACATGACACAAACTGCAAAACACAACATGCATGAAAGATAACACTAGGCGCAAGACAAATGCGCTCCCACACCGTTCTCAAAAGATCTATGTTCAATTCCAGAACGCATGCTAACATTTCGTAACCAAAAGAAATCTCACAAAAAAACAACATGAAAACAAATTTGTGTTACCGTTGGTCAACTGCACTCCTACATCAGCGTACTACAACATTAAAAAAACAAACATTTTTTACAGCAATAAAAAAATAAAAAAACTAATTCACATTCTCGCATAATAAAGCAACAAAATAAAGCAAAAAATCTTTCAGCTCTATTTTAATTTATTGACACGCGCGGAGCGCATCTGCAAACCTAGTTTGAGTCGAACGAGCTAAATGTGCCAGACGGATTGACAGTTTTTATGCACAACTCTATATATATATAGAGAGAGAAATGCTATTATGCTTTGCAAAGCACGTGCTTTGAAATTGTGGATCATTAGATCATGCTTTGTGATTCGTGCCAACATGATGATTGAAGATCCAATGGTCCACAATTTCAAAGCATAATAGTATTTCTCTCTCTCTCTATATATATATATATAGAGAAAGGCTAGGATGCTCCATGGAGCACCAAACCGTTCGTGCTCCACATTCATTATTTCTAATTTAAAATTTTCAACGACCGATCCGAACCGTTCAACATGATCTACATATTAAAATCTACTTGGAGATTGAATTTTATATTTTTTTGAAATTGTGTGCTATTTTTTTAAAGATGTAGAAAAATTGTTAATCAAACGGTTTCTAAACCAACAAAAGTTGTGATTTTCATACCTCTCTAAAAAATAGCAAAAAAAATAAAAAAAAATATATAATTCAATCTCCAAGTAGTTTTAAATATGTAGATCATGTTCAACTGTTCGGATCGATCGTTGGAATTTTCAAATTGGAGATACGATGTGGAGCATTAGCGGTTTGGTGCTCCATGGAGCACCCTAGCCTATCTCTCTCTCTCTATATATATATATATATATATATATATATATATATGACAGTGTAACAATAGTTCTATGATCCCATAGAAGAGAATATTACACCGAGCCACATAAGAGAATATTACACCAAGCCACATATTTTATATTTAACAGACCAATGGCCCATAATTGACTTTGAGCACTAACACGCACACACACAACTACCAAAATAACGGGCTAACACTTACGTTATACTGTATCACTGTTCATTGTAGCTTCACACAAATCAATTCCAATATTTAATATTGAG
>CAXKVX010005166.1:0-54351 GCA_964058865.1 Eleocharis quinqueflora
ACTCCTCATGAGGACAATTAATCCCCTTTCCCCACAAATTAAAGACACCACAAACGCCATGAGCACCTCTAAGGTTATCATACTTGTTCTCTTTCTCATATTCATTGTTGTCGAAGGTTCTCTAGCAAGACCGGAACCAAGCTTCATTTTCATTCGATCGACGTATCCAATAAAAAGATACCAGGTGGTGTATGCAAATTCAAAGATGTCGAGTGTGGTTCTTGCAAGAGGTCGCATTCCTCCATCGGCACCAAGCCGTCGGGTCAATAAACACACACATGCCGCATCAACTCCATGATATAGCTAGCAACTCTATCTTGGTGTAAGATAGCAGCTTTCAACATCAATTTTTTCTTTCATTTTCTCCCCATTAGTCATTAGATAGTTAGGAAGAGCTTAATTAAATTGTGGCTAGTAGTTAGTATGAAAACAGTTCATCTTTTGGTTTTCTTACTCTTTGCTTTTCATTAATAGACTCATATTACCATGAGATCCAAAGTTGTGTAGAGGATGATACTCTTTTCAAATTAATAAAGAAAAAAAAGAGCACTGTCGTTGATGCAATTTGTAGTGTTATATACTTTAAAAATATTATGAATTAAAAATATATATATATATATATATATATATATAATTGTACTGCATGTGTAACTAAATAGAATCGTCCTATAGATCGATGTAGATATGAAATATGATTAGAGAGAGAAAACTGTGTAAATTAAGGAACAACTAATTAATCGTTCATTTCATGCCATGATGCCAAGAGTCAATATTTCATCCAAACCATGCGCAACACAACACAACACAACACAGCACAGGTTTGTGGTTTGTGAAGGAAACAAGAGTTTCATTTTCTAACTCCGCTTCAAATTCAATCGTTGATAGACGAATTGCCAATTCGGCCCATCAAATTTAATATTCTGCAATGACCATATTTTATACAATTATAACTTAAATGTCATTAAATCTCATATTAACTTGACTAAATGCTATTATTCTTATTTTAATACAATTATAAAATAAACAAATTAAAAAATACCAAAACTACCCCTGCACAAATTTATTTTTATGGCAGAGAACCCACCAACATCGAATGGCATTCACTTCTACTCGACTCGCCAAACCTTAGCAGCTCGTTCCAGCCTGCTCCGCCTCTGGCTTTGTTCCGCCTGCCCCGCCTCTCGCCTCGTTCCCTTTTCTCCTCCAGCTACATCGAGTCATTCTCTTGCAGGTACTGTAACTGGAATGTCATTCTCCTTCTACATCGAGTCATTCGCCTCTGGCCCCTGTTGTTTTTGCTGAATCCTTTTCAACAACTCATTATTTATGTTCTATTTGGTTAATAGCTGAAGCAATGCATAGTGGTAACTCTACAATCAACGTGCAATCGACCTGTTCCAGTGGGGTCCAGCCAGAAAGTAGAGGTTTACCGATAATCGACTGTGCATACTGCGAGATTAAATTGAGAAAGCGCTTGAGTCAAACTCCACAAAATCCAGATCGATGGTTCTACACATGCGACAACTACAAGGTGTTAATAGATTTTGGTTACCATATGAGATTTTTGTTTACGAAATTCTGTTTTCAAACAGTCCTACTGGTATAAACAATCCTACTGGTATAGACATTCCTACTAGTATAGATAACACATAGTAATACATCCATAAGCTCAATTGTTAGTTCTGTTATTTCTGTTAGAATTTTTATTTGTATTAGAATTTAACTCTACTATTTTTGTTATTTCTGTTAGAATTTGTACATTTATTCATTAACAAAGAAGATGCCATGCAACTTGTCTTTAATTAAAATCTTTGCAGTATGGTGAATAACTTAATTCTACACTCTTATTGTAATTGCAGAATAATCGTCATTGTAGATCTTGGAAGTGGGAGAACGATTACGAAATATTCTTTGATAAAATTGGAGTACGAGGAATGCATAATAATATGGAAAATGTGTTGTTTGAAAATTGGATGTTGGAAATGAAAAAAGAGCACTCTCGTTTGATTGAAACATTCAAGAAGGAGATTGGAGAATAGAAGAAGGAGATCAGAGAATTGAAGAAACAAAATACACAAACACATTGCAATGTCAGAGATGATACAATTTTCGATAGTTGTTGCTCTAGTTACTTTTTTAGTTGTAATTATTTGCAAGTAGTGAGGGTCTTGATAAAAACATGTTGTGCAAGTAGTTGTTGCTCTAGCTACAATTTTCTCGTAGCTCTGTCTCTTGCTTTCTTCATGGTAGAAATTGTTTTTGTGTTGTTCTAAAAACATGTTATGTTGTGTTAAGTCTGATACAAGCATATTCTCAAACACGTTATGTTATGCAAGCCCTAAAGATGTCAGATTCTCAAGCACAGATTGAAACAAAATTGAAAGAAAAGCACAAACAGATTGAAACAGATTCTCAAACACGTTATGTTATGCAAGCACAGATTGAAACAAAATTGCAACAACTCAAATTGGAACATCAAATATTCAAACGCTGAGGCCTTATTCCTTATAACAGCTCAAATTGAAACAAAAACATTGAGTAACAACACAACATTGAGTACAACGCAACATTTGTTCGAGTAACAACTCAAACTGAAACAGAAATTAAATTCAGTTTTTTATCGAGACCAGACCAAGTGAGACCACTTCCTTTGTTGACTGTGCTCCCCTACGCCACTTCCTCTGTTACACAAGCTCCCCTACGTCGCTTCTTGCAAGTGAGACCAGACCAAAATTTAATTAGACCTGAAACGCCCAGACCAGACTATACCATACTAGTTTAAGTCAGTTTTTTTCAGACAGACCAGACCAGAAACACACCAGATGAGACCAGAAACACTGCAACCAGACCAAAACATTGCAGAATAGAATAAGTCATTTTTCAGACTGAATTAGCTGAACCGGAGTGCTTCCCACTTTCGTTTGTATCACACACCACCACATGAAGCGATATAATTCTTTCATTTTCATACATCTTGAACATCTCTGGAATTTGTGATTCTGATACCAAACTAGCTTATGTGCCATCTTTTTTGTCCATTATACACAATTTCGGAGCTTGACATCTCCCCCAACTTAACACCCCTAATAAATTACTATTAAAGTCACACAAAGAAAATCGATCTGAATCAACGACCCATCTTAACATCCTTCCTTTCACATACACATTTTTTCCATCATCTTGCTTGTTCCAAAATTCATCAATCTTGACTTCTATCTTAAAGACAGTTTCTGCATCAACCCTACACAGAAAACATAATATAGAATAGAATAATTATATTTGTTCAAGTAGCAATGTAGCTGAAATTAAATGAAATGTGAAATTGATTTCTAATATTTTACCCACTAGAAATGATTCACGATTTTCCCACATTTGAATATGATGCAACCATGAAGTTCTTCAAAATGACAAAATTGAGTTAAAAAATTAATATTGGTCTGGTACCACACCTGCTTGTTCTTGTAAGCTGTGGTGATTATCGTTTTTGGTCTGGTTTGGTACCACACCTGCTTGTGCTTGTCAGTTGTGGTGGTGACCCGATATTGGTACCACACCTACACCAAGACCCAATATTGGTGATCCAATACTGGTACCACACCTACACCAACTAGGTGCGATTTTGTTTGTTCTAATGTCAGAATACATAGGACAAGGGAGTTACTGCTATCAAAATCCAGAGAAGAGAGGTGAGAGAAAAAACTTACTGCAGCGAGATAGAGGCGATTGTCTAGAGGGGAAGAGAGGCGAAGCAGTGGAGTCCAATCGACTAGAGTTTCGATGTGCTATGGTTTCGTCAAGGCGGAGCAGGCGACAGAGCTAGGGTTTTGTCGTCCCATGTCTCCCTCTATTTTCCTCTACGAGTGTGCGAGTGGAGTCTCGTCGACTAAGTCTTGACTTTGGTTCGGTCGGGGCTAGTGCAGTCGAGTCGTTGTCTAGGGTAGGATTTGTATTAAAATAAGAATAATAGCATTTAGGCAAACTAATATGAGATTTAATTATATTTAAGCAATTTACTGTTATCGAATGGCATTTGAACAATTTGTGAGTTATCGAGTGACATTTTGACGAATTTCTCTTATTATTTTTATTACTATTATAATAATTATTTGTGAAACACGGTAAATGGCGTGCTTCTTTAGGTTTGAATTCACTCGTTAATTCCACGATAAAAAAGAAAGAAAGCCGTTGGACAGTAACGCCTAACGGCCTTTGAACGCTTCACGCCACGGTCAAGGCCAGAGATGCAATGAATTAAAGCACAGCTTAAAAAGACCACTTTACCCTTTTACTAAAATGTCACGATCTCGAGCAGATTCTGTGTTTCTTTGGTTTGACCTCAGCCGTTTCATGCTAACAGTAACAGCTGTTCCTTTGGTTTGGCCTTTGGCTCCTGTATTAAATTAAAGAGAACACTGTTACACACTAACTAAAGCATGGTGATGTGGCGAGCATCTGTGTAACAGTGTATTTGTTTAGAATGCTGTACAAGGCAGCGAACGCGAATCCTTCCAGTGTGACGCCGTTTTCAGGCGTAACTGTCCGTGTTGGAACTTGTAATCTGTCGTTTTGTATGCGATTTGATGCGATCAGATAGATTCGTTACACAAAAAGTGCTCAGGAAATACAGGTTCAAATATGTAAGAGAGACATGGAAACGGCTCGCCGCAAAGCCGGGCTCCAGCAGCCCATCATTGCAAAAATATTATAAAGAGTTCAAGCATGGGACACGATATAAGTAAATTGTCAACGTTCTCTAATTTTACAAAAGACTGATATTGCTATTGTTAATCCCTTTTCTAAGTTTTTATCATTAGTTTAATTATTTTTCTCGCTTGCTGCATATGGTCTAGTGGTAGAGGTGCTACGGTGTGAGTGCAGTGGCTTGAGTTCGAACCACACTAGACCATTTATTTTGAGCAGATTAAAAGAGACGTTATTATTAGTGGCGCTCCTGATGGGTGAGTTATTTCAAAAGCACAGAGGTTCCAGTTTAAATCCACTCTCAATTTTATTATTGTTTTTATTATTATCTTCATGATAACTTATTATTATTATTAATGTTTTCATTACTATTATTAATTTTGTTTTTGTTATATTTTTCATATTTGCATTATTGTTTTTATGATTATTATTATTTTAATTATTAGTATTATTTTTGTTGTTATTATTATTATTATTATTATTATTAATTCTAATAATAATGATAATATTATTAAAAATACATTAAAATGTCAAATCTCAATAGGCGCTACTGTTAATAGCGCTCTAATGAAATACGATTTCTGCCCAACAGTGGGCCTCAAAAATGTGCAAAGAGTGAGGAAAACAATTAAAATAATGATGGGACATTAGAGGCGCAATAAATAATCTCGCCCCGGCTCTTTGTAAAACTTTTAGGGGGGCGTTCGGTTATTACATATATTGCGGCCCATACTTGGACCCTTTATAATATTTTTGCCTCATCATTTCTAGTTTTAGTTCTCTCTCTAGTTAAAACTATAGAGTTGATCCAGTCTGATATAGATCGTCGAAGACTTGTTGTAATATGTACTTCTCATTTATGATTACATAACAAAGTATAGATGTAGTTAAATGTATTAACTATACAAATAAGATGCTCATTGAAGCTCATATTGTTGAGTTTTACAAGAACTTATTTGGTGTTTCAAGCATTTCAATGGCGAAGTTAGAGCACATCTTTTGGGAGGATGAAGATTAAGGTCCCCTCATAGATTTATTACTCACCGATTGCTCCTTTCAGTGAGGAATAGATCAATACAACATTATTTTCATCAGATGGAGATAAATCTTTAGGTCCTGATGGTATGTCATTTTGTTTTTATCAAAAGTATTGACATTTGATTAAGAGGAACATAGTGAGGATGTGTTGACCAATTCTATGATAAAAATTTTGTTTCTAAGATCAACATGTCTATGATATGTTTGATTCCTAAGACTCTAGATGCATTCACAATTAAATAATTTAGGCCAATCTCACTTGTGAATTGCTTGTACAAGTTAATCACCAAGGTACTTACAAACTGACTAGAACCAGTTATAAACCAAATGCTTGATCAAACCCAATTAGTATTTCTGAAAGGGAGATCCATCCTTGATAGTGTGATATGTGTCTCAAAAATCTTACATTCAACTAAAATAAATAATCAAAAGGGGTGATATTCAAAATAGACCTTGAGAAGGCCTAAAATAAAGTATATTGACAATTTATGTTTGACATGATGCTACAGAGATGATTCCCTGAGAAACTGGTTCAGTGGCTACTAAAATTATTTTATAAAGGATTTGCTTGTGTGAATATAAATGATCAAATTTCTGATTATTTTGAGGTTAAGAGAGGCTTGAAGCAAGAATACCCAATGTCTCCTTTGCTATTTAGTCCGGCGACATATATTCTTAACCAAATGATTAAAAAGGCAAAAGCACAGGATCTGCTTAAATGTTTAGGTCCAAAAGTTGATAATGGACAATCTATCACTAACATTCATTATGCATATCAGCATATGATACAATATTGCTTCACAAGTTGATCCAGAGATGGTGCAAGTTCTGAAATGGGCTTTTTTTGCTTTTGAAGCAATTGCAGGTATGAAGGTTAATTATAATGAATGTGAAATGTACTCAATTATTGTAGATGAGAGCTTTGCATCATAACTAGTTGATATATTTGGGTGCAAGACCCATCAATGGCCAATGCACTACTTGGGAGCGCCAGTGCATTCGAGGAAAACAAAATACAAGGCCTATAATTGAGAATTTTCAATATAAATTACAGTGTTGTATGGGGTCTTTCTTGTCAACCGGGGAAAAAGTAGTGCTAATTAATAGTATTCTTTCCTCCCTCCCTCTTTATATGATGTCCATGCACTCTATACCAATTAAAGCCAAGAAAAAGATGGACCAACTTAGGGTTATTCGGGTCACGGTATTGATTAACCCTAGCATTCGGAAGATTGAGCCAAGTATTTTTGTCTTCGGGTCTCGGATGAAAAACTTGTTTCTCGGTCCCGAGAATGCGATTGTTTCCCAAATCAAGGTAAGTTCTTACCCATCCATGAGCATCCAATTTATTCCACAAATTTATTGGTTCGGTTAGGTCTAGATTGTCCGGAAATGCTACCTCATTGGCCTTGAGAATTTTATGGATTAGGTTACCATAGGGTAGAATACGTTGGATGTCTTTGCATGCGGTGATCATGTGTTTGATTATCACAAAAGGTATGTTAAACACTCGGGTTCCCTCAAGTAATTGACGAAGGTAGAATATTCCATTTTACTCAATATTGGTTTTGACCCCGCCCTTTGGAGTTACAATATGGTGTAGAAACATGTATGCAAGGCGATGAAGGGCCAGCAACTTGGTTGAGTAGAAAGGTCTTTTACCAAGGGTAAGATGGGAAACACGAAACCATTCTAGATATTGGTCATGAGTCTCTTCGGGTTCAGTTGGCCAACCACGGTTTAGGTAATCCTCCTCACCATCGTTAGGAGATTGAGCCATTTGGCTAATGAAGACAAGTTTATGACAATTTCTTTTCCATATACATAGGTCTACCCAAACGGTTCCTTGGTGATCTTAAGATTGACATAAAAGGCTTGAACCAATATTTCATTGTATGGTTCATTACACTCGATTAGAGCCCTCATTCCCCACTTATTGGTATACTCTTGAATCTTTTCATGTTCAAAGCCCCTTTCAATTCTCCCCAAAATGACAAAGTAGAAACATGAAAAACTCGGCCTTTTGGCCAAAGCCTTGAATTTTGCAAAGGCATCATCATCTCGAAACAGATAAGAGTTATCTCGTGAGATGTTGATATTGGCGATGGGCGGGTTGGAAGCCAAGGTTTGACCGACACTAGATCCATCACGGCTGCGCTTGTAAGCAATCATCTTGCGATTCTTTCCCTTACTGCTTGCTCCTTCGTGAGATGCCATGAGGTGTTGGTGAAGTTTGAGCAATGAAACCCTAAATCAGAGATTAGAGGGAAGGAGATGGGATAGATGAGGAAAAGTGAGTGGAAAGGGAAGAGAAGAGATGGGAGATATTAGATCTTGAAGGATTTGGGGAAAGAATGAGAGAGGAAAGAGTATTTTGTAGTAGAGTATTGGGGGTTTTTTTGAAGAAGAAGAGCAATGGTCGAAATGGTGTGAAGTGGGAGAGAAGAAGAAGGGTTCGGCAGATAAAGAGACGCCTGTGATTTTTCCGAACCGTTATAACAGTTAGGTATGATTTTGAAATTTTGCAGATGTTGTTGAATTATCCGTTATAACGCTTGGTAAGCGTTATATAACGGATGGATCTGGAAAGGCAGGAAAATTTGGCTGTTTTGAGCTGGGCTTTAATCGTTATAACGCTTAGTAAGCGTTATATAACGGATGGATCTGGAAAGGCAGGAAAATTTGGCTGTTTTGAGTTGGGCTTTAATCGTTATAAGGCTTAGTAAGCGTTATATAACGGATGGATCTGGAAAGGCAAGAAAATTTGGCAGTTTTGAGCTGGGTTTTAACCGTTATAACACTTAGTAAGCGTTATATAACGGATGGATCTGGAAAGACAGGAAAATTTCGACAGGACTTGACAATTGTGAACAACCGTTATAACGCTTGTGAACAGTTATATAACGGTTGTTTCTGGAGATGTGACAATTTGCTTGATCATGATTTTGCAATGAACTTTTGGACATTTTCACTAAGCGTTATAACTGTTCGTTACCGTTACATAACACTTCTTGCTGGACTTCGATTTACTTCTCTGAAGACTTTGAGTTTCACAGATCGTTATAACAGTTTGTAACCGTTATTTAACGGTTTGTTCTGAAAACTGACAAAAACTTAATGTTTACAATGCATTGCTAATAGAGTTTGTTTGAGACCTTTGAAGGATTGATTTTGTGCTAGTTAAGTGCAAGCATCCCGAGTTTAAAATGTAATTCACAATGTAGTGGGGTTTGAAGTAGTTTTGTGAAAATGTCGGCAATTTGATTTTTGGTGTCAATGTACGACAATTCGATGTCACCTTTTTCAATATGGTCTCGAATGAAATGATGCCTAATCTCTATATGTTTCGTACGAGAGTGAAATACCGGATTCTTTGAGATTAATATTGCGCTTGTGTTGTCACACATTATTGGGATTTTGCGGAAGCGTAAATCGTAATCGTTCAAGGTATGTATCATCCATAATAATTAAGTGCAACAACTCCCGACGGCTACGTATTCGGCCTCGGAGGTTGATAGGGCTACCGATGTTTGTTTTCTACTTGACCATAACACAAGGGAACCACCTAGGAATTGGCAAGTTCCACTTGTGCTTTTTCTATCCATTCTATCTCCGGCGAAGTCGGCGTCCGTATACCCTACTAGATCAAGTTCTGATTGGCGACCATACCATAGACCTAAATTCACAGTACCTTTGATATACTTGAGAATTCTTTTTATGGATTTCATGTGTGACTCTTTAGGATTTGCTTGAAAACGAGCGCAAAGACAAACCGAAAACATAATGTCGGGCCTACTTGCTATTAAATAAAGTAGACTACCTATCATAGCGCAGTATTGAGAGATGTCCACTGGAATCCCGCTTTCTTCCGCATCAAGATTGATGTTTGTCGCCATCGGTGTCTTGCTCACCTTGCTATCGTCCAATCCGAATTTCTTCACCAATTCCTTGGCATATTTTGCTTGATTTAGAAATATGTCATCGGGTTGTTGCTTGATTTGCAATCCTAAGAAAAACTTCAATTTGCCCATCATGCTCATTTCAAATTCACTGCTCATCAAAGATATTTGTACCAAAGAACTTCAATCCTAAGAAGCAAAATCCTCGGCAAGTGCCTCATTAGTTGAACAAAAAATGATATTATCTACGTATATTTGTACCAACAATAAATCATTTTCATTCTTTTTGGTGAACAATGTGGTGTCATTTTTCCCTTTTATAAAGTTATTTTCTACTAAGAAGGAGCTAAGTCTACCATACCAAGCTCGAAGAGCTTGTTTTAGACCGTAAAGGGCTTTGTCAAGTTTATATACATGATCGGAAAAAATTTGGATCAACAAAACCTGGTGGTTGATGTACATATACCTCTTCTTGTATGTACCCGTTCAAAAATGCACTCTTGACATCCATTTGGAATAGAGTAAAGCCTTTGCAAGAGGCATATGCCAAGAGCATTCTAATAGATTCAAGTCTAGCAACGGGTGCAAATGTTTCTTTGTAATCTAAACCTTCTTTTTGTCTAAAATCATGAGCTACTAACCTAGCTTTGTTACGAACTACATTACCTTCTTCATCCTTTTTATTTCGAAACACCCATTTCGTTCCAATTATCCCTCTATTCTTGAGTTTTGGTACAAGTTCCCACACTTTGTTCCGTTCAAATTGGTTCAATTCTTCTTACATGGCACAAATCCAATCGGCATCTTTACAAGTTTGTTCTAGGTTTGTTGGTTCAATTTTAGATACGAACGCACAATGAGCAATCATTTGGTTCAAGTTGGACCTAGTTCTAACACCATCCATAGGGTTACCAATTACGTTTATTAAAGGATGAGCGGTTACTTCCCTTAAGTCTTGAGGCGGTTGATACTCGGTTTTCTCCATTGATGTAGCACCTTCTTCTTGAGACGCGTTTTCATTTAGATCAACTTGTTCATGTTCTTGAGCTTGTTCCGAGGTCACAACTACGTCATCGCACGCATGAGGTGAATCATTTACAATCATGATCTCGCTTGGCCCTTGTCCTTGTCCTTCTTGAGTAACATTTGGTGCTTCCATACCTACAATATCAATATTTCCTTTCTCGGTCCAAGTATTAGTAGATTCTTCTTCTTCTTCTGGGACCGATTGATTTCTATTTAAAGTTGCATTTGGTTCATAACAATTGGTACGAAACGATGCATCAAGCATTCTATTAGCTATTGTCTCAACATATTGGTTTGGGTTTTCATGAGCTCAACTACCATTCGCACAACCATGGTTTAGGGTTTCATGAGCTCGACTACCACTTGCACAACTATGATTTAGGGTTTCATGAGCTCGACTACCACTCACACAACCTTGATTTGTTGTATTTCGAAGAGCTTTCGGCTCTACGTACAATTTTATCATTGCAAAAGTACTCGATTGGACTGAATGGTTGACCATAAGTCTCAAAGTATCGTTACTCAAAAGTTGTAACTCGGTATAGAACATTACTGGCATAGTGAGTTGTAATCCGGCATTGAACATCGCTGATATCTCTAAACCATGTGTTGAACTCGAAATTCCCTCCCACCGATAGAACTCAATCTCCAATTCACCCAGTGTTATGTCGTCATGCACCGTAAAACTAACAGTAGCTTTTTAGAGTAATGAACACCATGTGGACCGTTGTGGATAGATCACCCGGTGTAAAAACTAACAATAAATATTGTGTGGGTGAGGTTTCAGAAGAGAAATGTGAAAATTTGTTTTAGGGTTTGTGGAAAGGGAAGAGATTTTTTTGGGAAGAAGGGATAAGAAGAGGGTTATGTTTGGAGAGAAGAGAAGGAAGCCTGTTGGTATATATTATTCAAAGATATAGGGGCGCAAGTATTACTTGTGCCTCTAGATTACTCAAATGTGCTAGCTCTCTGGACGAAAAAGCAAAATTGTACACATCAGGGGTGAAAATAATACTTGCGCTCTTAAGTTGTAAGGGACAATTGGGCCCCTCACTTGCAAAACCTCGTGCAAACTGCAAAAGTCAAAGAAAAATGAAATATTGTTAGGGGCGCAAGCATTACTTGCGCCCGTAAGGTAAATGAAAAATGATCCAACAGGGGATCCAAACCCATGTCCTCTCTCAACCCGAGCGTCTCTAACCAAATCCTCATGCCACTAGATCATCTTGTATTTCTCATAAAGTTCGAGACTTATATTCTACTTGTATATGTACTAAACCTCTTACTATATTTTCAATATTATTACTATTTATTTGTTTTCAATAACTATTAATAAAGTTCTAAATTTCTTATTATTTTTTATTATTACTATTAATTTGGTTTTTAATAATTATTAATAAATGTATTAATATTATCATTATTATTATAATCACCATTATTTTATATTAATTTTATATTTGTGTCTTTAACTTCTATTATTAATTTTGCATTTATTTCTGTAACTTTTATTATTAACATATTTTATTAATAATATTCAGCAATAATTTTATTAACATTATCATTATTATTACAATCATAAATATTAATAATTACTATTATTACTATTATTTATTTATAATATTATTTACTAATTTTTTATTACTATTAACATGATATTTTTAAACAGTTAATCAAGAACTCAACTATTATTTGTGTCTCTGTGTGTATGCTCCACAACTACTAAATCTTCTGTAAAAAAATCTGATAATAAAAAAAAACGAATCTTAGCATAGGCATAAGTAAATGCTCTTTGATTCTCTCTAAAATTTTTAGGATCCTTTAGTTCGATTGAAATTTTTCGATCTTTGACTCGATGAAAAATTCCCACGACTTCTGTTCACGTGGTTCCCGCCAAGATGGTTCGACGACTAGACCGGAGAATCCACGAACCAAACCGGTTGCGTTTCATTGATCGGTCCGGTCCTGGTCACAATAATTATTATATTCTGTCAGCAACTGACAAATGTCCATAGCCTCATGTGGTCCCCACGCTACCTCCTTTCTTTCCTCTCTGTCTCCGACGCACACCTTATCGAAACTCGCGTATTCCCTCTTCACTGTTTGGTATCAAGTTAAAGACTAGATCGGGTGTGTCAGTAGTACTTCATGAACCATCTCACTGATTGTATCATTTTTTCTTCTACGGCCTTCAAGAAGGGTATGGTGTAGGTTCATGCAGAGCTTTTACTTTTGATACAAATCCGACTAGCAATGATGCTCAAGTCAAGTCTTTCTCAACTGCAGTAACTCATCTGTCAATTACCATTCTACCCTTACACAACCCAAGAAAATTCTCATGTCATGCGGGTTTCTGTTGAAATATTCTTCATCTTGAAGGGTATTTCGAAAAACACTCTGTTTAAATGCCACCACAGCACTCTCTAATCCCAATCAAGTGGTACCTTTTTTTATATTGGACTTAGACCAGTCCTTGTCCTTGTCTAAAACCAACCCTTCTCTGATTCTCTCTCTTTAAAATAAATTTATAATAATCGCATAAAGAAAAGAGAAAAACACCTCTCCCACCCCCTCTCTCTCTAGCTCGTGCATAGAAGCAGATCCAACCTCGCTTCAGAGAGAAGCTCAGATCGGATCCGTACGGAGGAGCTGAGCGCTGTTCCCGGGGGAAGATGACGTCAGGGACACGTGTCCCCACTTGGCGGGAGAGGGAGAACAATAGGCGGAGGGAACGCCGGAGGCGAGCAATCGCGGCGAAGATATACTCCGGGCTCAGGATGTACGGCAACTACAACCTTCCCAAGCACTGTGACAACAACGAGGTGTTGAAAGCACTGTGCAACGAGGCGGGATGGATCGTTGAGCCGGATGGAACCACCTATCGCGAGGTTTTTGTTTGTTTTTAAAATTTTCGTTGATTGAGTCTTGCATTTGTTTTGAATTTCGAGCGGGAGAAGGTATTGAAAATATATTTGCTATTTGAGGAAATTTGTTAGTTGATTCTTGCTATAATTGACTGAATTGCGTGGGGAGCCCTGCCTAGTGGGTGAATTCTCTAGGATTGATCCCTGAAATTTTGACGAATATGTCATCATTTGCATTATTATTTTTCTAGGAGCTGGTAGTTGTGCCTGGTTTTAATCTTATCATATGAATTTGCTTCCTGATTTCCTGCTCAATTTCAGCAGAGTTCCTGTCTTTGTTGGCACTTGTTGCTGCTAAGTAAATTTTTAAATTTTTTTTTTTTAAGGTGTGTTTATTAATGTTTCATCCATTTTATTACTAATTCGTCTACAAAAGGTTTAGGACATGTGAATGCCTCAACACCTTTGCTATTGCATTTAAAACTAAATTGATTTTCTAGTTGTCTGAAAATTTTGTTAATTATGTGATTGTGTATACTAATGCTATAATTTGTTATATTTTGTTGCTATATCACATAATGGTGGGAAGTATATGGAACTAATGCTTCTTTACTTACAGATATGGTCATAGGAATTAAATTTTGCAATTATTTTTCAGGGCTGCAAGCCTCCCGTGACAGAGAGATTGGAAATTGGTGGTGGCTCGGCCGATCCTAGCCCATGCACTTCATACCAGCTGAGTCCACAGACCTCTTACAACCCCAGCCCTGCCTCTTCTTCCTTCCCGAGCTCCTGTTCTTCATCATACATGGCATCAAACCCCCACAATCCGTTCATGGGCACCAATCTTGAGGGAACATCTCTCATCCCATGGCTTAAGAATCTCTCCAATCCTGTTGCCTCATCAAAATACCCTCAATACCCCCATCATCTCTACACGGGTAATGGGTCCATCAGTGCACCCGTAACCCCACCATCGGGGTCACCACCCCACACTCCCCGAGTAAAACCCGATTGGGACATTTCGAACCTTAACCCTAACAACCAATTTGCTCAATCCTCTTGGGTTACTGGGTCAGGTTCAAATTATGCCTCCCTCCCCAACTCAACACCCCCAAGCCCGGGCCGGCAGTATGTACCAGACCCAGCGTGGCTTGCTGGATTTCAAATCTCCTCCGCAGGGCCCTCCTCGCCTACTTTCAATCTTGTTGCACCAAATCCTTTTGGGCTTTTTAAAGGCCCATTAACAGCTGGGGCTTCTTCTAGTAGGATGTGCACGCCCGGTCAAAGTGGAACTTGTTCGCCCATTTTGGGAGCTGGTGGAACACTTCCAAGGGATGATGTGCAGATGGTGGATAGTGGGTCTGACGAGTTTGCATTTGGGTCTGGCAGCAATGAGGATGATAAGCGGGTTACTGGTCTGGTAAAGGCCTGGGAAGGGGAGAGGATCCATGAGGAGTGTGCCTCTGATGAGTTGGAGTTGACCCTTGGGAATTCAAGCACTAGAGCTGATTGATGGCAGTTGTGGGTTCAGTGACAAGATGAAGGTGTCAGTTTGTTTTTTTTTTTTAATTTGGGTCGTGTTTTCATTCCTTTTCATTTTTAATTTGTTTTGTTTTCATTTTTTTATTTTCAGTTTGGTGGTTATAGAAGCAATGAAGGGAGAATTTGAGATTGTCATGGAGGAAGAAAAGATCCAACCCTTTTCAGCTTGATGCTGTTTGATTCAAAAGGATATGTTCAGTTATGTTTTTGTTTTCTTTTTCCAAATAGAAAAGATGGTCAGAAGGAGAGTGGGTACAGCAGTCCAATTGCAGAAAGTAGGGGGCCCTGTTGTGCATGATTGTGTGTTCTTGCGAAAAACTGCAAATGATTTTGTCACATAATAGCAACTGTGGTCGTCATTTTTATAATTTCACCTTTGTTTGTTAATGGGATCATTGTTTCATGTCTATTGGTGATCTAACAAAGCTTTTCTTGACTAACGACACTTCTTTGCCCTCTTCAATTCTTCGTTTTGATTATTTTCCCTCGTAAGGTTTTGTGTAGCACCTTTTTTTGAAGTACTAGCATTAGAAAGTTTCTGTACATGATGTCTTGCCATGCCTACAACTCTGCATTGCTATACTTGATGCTCATTTCATCTTCACTTTGTATTTTGATTATGATGAAGTATGTTAAGAGCTAAAGAAATCTTGAATACTGTGTTATAACTATGATCAGACTTGGAAGTTCAAAGATGGTCATAAGTCATAACAGATAGAGGGTTCCAAACTATTGGGTACGAAAACCAAAGCATTCAGATATTTTCTTATGACATCTGCTTAAGAACTTATTTAATGAAAAAATACGCTAAGCCTACTTTCTCAAAAGAGAAGAAACTTGATGTTCAACCTCTATCCGAATCTTAGGCAATATATATGTATGATTCAATCTTGCTTATACTCTGATCCATGGACATTCGCGTCTGTATCAGCTACAATTGGGATCATACTTTTTTTTTTGTGGAGAAGTAGAGTCTTTGTTTTAAATTTAATTCAAGTTTTTGATCTAAAATTAATAGAGTTGAGTTTCGAACATTTCTATAAGAAAGCATTCCTCTTGACCATTAAATCATTAAATCAAGAGCTGATAGCTCTTTTTGAAATGAAATCATATGACCCTATAATTCTCATCTAGATCATCTGATTGGAAACGACATCTCAAATTTCACTGTAGGAGCATCTTTATGTAGCCAGTGCGGTTAGATGGGACAATTAAAATTGGAATTGGAGGGTTCTATGGCCGGAAATCAGATCGTAGTTAGGGCTGTCAATCGCCGATTGTTTAATCGTTTTTCGTTTTGTTTCGTGACGAATGAAATGATTACGATAAAAAATCTTTCGTTTAAATAACAAAACGATTAATGAAAATATATGATTTCGTGATCGTTTGTTTCGTAGTTTCGTTTGTGACTGTATATTACTAGAATTGTTTTGATATCAGAGAAAATGAATATGCTGAGCGAAGGTGATGAGAGGGGAGATGAAGGATTGTTCGAACGAGGAGATGAAGAATTTGATTCGTGTGTATGATTATAATCGTTCATCACCGGTTCCTGATTTGCTTTAGTGTGATATGAGAGGAGATGCATAAAAAGCGAAGAAAATGAATTTGATCGTTTGATTCGTTTCAATCGTTTTCTTTAACGAAACAATTGTCAAAACAAAATTGCTTAATCGTTCATTAAATAAAACGACCAACAAAATTAGCATCTTTCGTGATCGTTTTACATGATTATAGGTGAGGTGAACTCGTGGTCATGCATAGCAGCGGTTTGCTCTACTTTTTCATCTGTCTTTCCCATTGATATTCTTTTTTTTTAAGGGATATATGCTGCAGCCTATTTACTCACCCGAAGTTTATGCCGATTAACGTCTGAAGATAACACTAATACAGTGCTGATCCATAGTGTGCATGGAGAGGGCCTACTAATTTTTTTTAAAAAAATAATACAACTACAAGGTTCATTTGGATCTATAAGTGATGGTTTCAAATTTTTAAATTGAAAGTGAAGCCAAAACTTAAAGCCAAAAGCACCACAGCATTTCTCGAATAAGAATAGTAGTATCATTATGAGCTTAAACTTTATATTACGGAATAAGTGATGGTTTAGGTAAAGGGAATTGTGTTCATAACTTGTTAGGGGTAGTTGTATAGTCAAATAACAACAGCAAGATCCTAACCACTTCATTTAAGAAAATTTCCCCGTCAGAACGCCTTGCACATGATATTATGATCCATGGTATAACTAAATAATTCTCTTAATATTATATACAATACATCAATATTTACACAATCGATAGTTTTTTATCCAGTTGCAATATATACAGTAGTTAAATTCCACGAGGAACCATAAACAAATTGCCAATACCCATGATGATAAAACCACAAGACAGACCAACTGGTCATCATGTGCTTCCAGACAGTAGGCATTAAACTGGCATGGAGTACAGATGCTCGAATTGGATAGAATTAGGTCTAAATGTGGGCTGGAATTTAAAAAAAATCTAAATGAAAAACTAAATCATACTTCTTATAAGATGATATTTACAGACATCCAATCAAAGTTCCATCCAACGTATAGATAATGTACAATTGTTGAATTGCCACATTATCCATCTCACAAATGAAAGAATTTCACGATTAAGAAGACACCATCCAGGCATCCACATAACAGAAAGGTCAGAAGCTATGTATTGAGAGCGGGATATATATTGTACCGAGTTGATTGCGATCTCCCTATCTTATCAAAAAGATTAGAAAGTGCTTGGTAAAGGATGGTAGCAGCTGGTGGCCTTGGAACCGACCCCAGGAGGATATCCGATGCCTTCATATGTGTTCCATAGAACCGTGCGTTTTCTGATGATCGGGTTGTTACCATGCTCCCATTCAGTGCACAACCAACAAATGCACCTATGATAATAACAAGTTTTGGTGCTGGTCAAAAGAATTGTAGTAAATACAGGAGTATCATGTGAATAGAATGGCTCATCCCTTATTTGTTGAATCTTTTTCTAATTTTCTTGTTACTCTGGGTTGACAGGACCTTATTTGATTGAAATTGTGCAGAAAGTTAATTATCACTTGTTTTTTTTCCTTCTTGATCCAAAATTCATGCATACACTAAGAACCCTTTCGCATTGTCACACCTCTATAGACAAGTACTGTCTGCACTTTACAAAGCATGGAAAATTTTCCAAAGAGCATTTTAGTATTTTTATGTTATTTGGATAAAGCTGTGAAGTAATTTTATGTACTGCCTTGGCGCAGTGGTAAAGTTGTTGCCTTGTGACCAGGAGGTCACGGGTTCGAGTCGTGAAAACAGCCTCTTGCAGAAATGCACGGAGAAACTGCGTACAAAAACCCCAAAGTGGTCCGACCCTTCTCCGGACCCCGCGCAAACGTGAGCTATGTGCACCGGGCTGCCCTTTATGTTATTTGGATAACACTTCCATTGAAGAAACTTTTAAAATTTTGAGAGTATGCAATGATATAAATGCAATTAAGTCTTTGCTAAGTGGACTACCTTTGCTACAGCTATATGTGTAACATGCAGCATAGCCACCATCTCCCGCACGTAGATCTGCCTCAGCTGCACGACCCAGAGGACCTGCAGCAGCACTGACACCAGCCCCCACTGACAGATGTGCATTTCCACAAAATGTTCTGATAGCTTCTTTGTTTCTCAGCACAATAATGTAGTCTGTTATCTCACCTCCAGCCTATCCAACAACCCAAAAAGTAAGGGAAGGAAAAAGAAAAAAAAGGAAATCCAGTGATTTGTTCTTATAAAAATCAACAGCACCCAATTTTGGCAAATATTTTTTTAATTTCTATAAGAACTAAAAGTAACATGAATAAATCAATAAACAGAGTAATAAATTACAGCTACAGAACAAAAAAATATAAAGCCATCTGAAAATTAACAACTGTAAAATAGAAGAAATTATTTTTCATCCATCATCAGGAAACATTTCCATTGAGTAACTCTCTAAGCAACTTTATTTTCTTCATCACAATGCGAATAATATATAGCTCATTGAGGGAAATTAGTTCATTTTCAGGACATGGAAATAGGGCCATCCAGGGATTATTTTGAAGTATTCCTTCAGGAATGAGTGATTTAATGCTTCAGGGACTGACAGTTTACAGGACAGCAGGTTAAAGTGAACTACGCCTACAACATATGAATCAACATCCACGAGACTTTGGTTACCCCAAACCCAATAAAAGAATAATTCAAGTCATAAAGAATAATCAAAACAGTCTGCAAAGATTTGTTTTCTAACATCTAAATGACAAGAACATATTTACTTGTTTTATACACATGACAAGTATTTCCAAAATAAAAATGACAGAAAATATATATAAATTCACCTGAGCACCCCAACCAAGGCCGAAAGTACAGACAGCTGAAGGTGCAGACCATGAGCCATCTTCCCTACGTGCAACCACCATACCTGTCCCGATTTTGTATGTCACCATCATCCCCACATTTGCCACCGTTATTATAGCAAGCCCCTTTGCTTGTTTAAGAATTGAGTCAGGGATGGACTTTTCAGGCTTCATCTTTCCCACCTTATCACACAAGTATAATTCAAACTCAGTATCATTTAGCTAATTTGTTCCATTACCTGGTACTGGGTACATGCAATATTAGGATGCATCAAACATTCTGGTGAATGAAACCAGTCACTTAGGGAGGAGGGGAGGGAACCACAGGAATGGGGAAGGTTGGATAATTGAGGGGGTACAATGACTTGAAACTTTGCATAGAAAAGTAATCCAATTTGTTGCTGCCCTTCTCTCCATATCCCTAAGTTATGGATTCATACTGATGTTCTTATTTATTTGTTATGTTTTGTTGTCATTTTCATCATCTTTTACAATTCAAGAACTTTTTTTGTCATGTTACTATGAGACCGAAGCTTTGAGCAACTATCAGTAAAGGAATAGGTCATATATTTGTAGGCTGGTTAGTTCCACCCTGCCGAAACCAGCACCAGGTCACACCATAATTCAGTGCTAAATCAAATATGTACTGGTAAGACAAAGAAGTACAAAAAATAAATAATCGACCAAACTAAAATGTACCTTGCAATAGGAACGTATTGAGTTAGCAGCCTTGTATATCTCATATTCCATGGTGCGAGCCCATGGGAAATTAAGCCAAGACCTCAGAGTGCTCAGGTCTGTTAGATCATGAATCAAAGGCTGAGATGCTCGGCTCACCTGACCCATCAAATATGGCTGTATCCCCTCCAACCTCACACAACACACATCACACACTCTTTGAGGTTCAGTAGCCCTAAATTTGGGAGGCAACAGGCTCCTGCCTTTGGAGCAGTCACTGCAGAATAGCCCGCCACAAAATCTACAATGGTGTCTAGAACACATTATAGGATGGAATTTTGAACTACATAACATACAAACAGTCGACACACTATCTGGAAGCCATCTGACAGGCTCTGTTTCGATCAACCCATTTGCGTACCCATAATGGGCTTCAGTTAGGGTTTTAGCCATCTCCTTCCATGCTTCCTGAAGTGCATCATGAGGGATGGGGACGGAAGTGGAAATAAGTGACATGTGATAACCCATTAGATTGTTCAATGAGACAAAAGACATAACTTTGCCCTTCCCAGCTACTAACATTTCTGTGAACACATCCCACATGGTCATCTCTGTATTGGGTTCTAGCGGGTCCCACCTGAATTCTTTGTCAGGAAAGTAGGCACCCTCAGAGCCAAAGCCGCGTTCCCAGTCCTCATGGCTAGCACCAGACATTGGGGGTACTGATACGGGAATCCACATCCCAGTCTCTTCATACAGCGGTGGGTCATAGTAGAAGTACTTTCCTGATTGTTGGTTCAATGGGTCTTCTTCAGCTCTAAGGTCATTTTGAGGATCAGAAACATCGTCTGAATCCAGATTTTCCGGAATGTCTGCTGTTGAAGGCGAATCGATCTCAGTTTTCTCCTCCTTCCTTGAATACTCAGCCTGAATATGATTACCATCAGAGGATAATTGTCATCGACGGATAGGATGCATTTGAGCAACTTGATCAAAACTTCATTTCTAGCCTACTCCAACTTGTTTGGGATTGTTGTTGTTGTTGATTAAAACTTCCCATATTATATAGAAACAAAAATAATGGGTCACGAGTTGGACTCAACCTTATATTTGACCAATTAGTTCAATTCTTCTTATCTACTACAATTTACTCATTCCAATTCTGGGGAGGACCCTTACATGCATCACAGGAAGCAACTTTTCTTAAATTCCTAAACCCATAGTGCACTAATACTAAATTACGGTACAACAGGTACAACAGAAAACAAGAACGAATAATCAACCATAATTACATACAATTCAGCACTGAGCCGCACTAAAGCTATTTTTTTTCCAAACAAATAAGCATATTTCCACAATAAATGATAAAGATGGAACAAATTGACCTCATCCGTCGAAGAATTTCGTTCTTCTTCTCGTTCCCCTCGAACGGGGGAAGAACCTTCAGATTCGCTCAACTCTGACGGATCCGAAGCCCTAGCGGGTTCCGATGGCGATTCGTCAGGCTCGAAGAGGTTGCAGAGCATGTCGTCGGATTCCTCCATTAGCGTTGCTGCACAAGAATCAATTAGTATGCAGGGAGAATTGGCCTGAAATTTGGGATGATGAAAGAGAAGTTTGGGGATTTCAGAGGTATTTGATTGTTTGAAGAAAGAGTAACAAGACCACACGAAGCTATAACTGGAAGAAGACCCAATAATAAATATAACCATTTGGCTTCTCAAATGGAGAATAGAGAGAGGGACTTTTCTCACAGATGCCCTTCGGAAATAGAAATTTTGACTACGCATTAAATCTGACGCTATTTGAGTGTTTTCCTATTTGTTCCTTGACCTTTTACCCCCTATATACTTGTATTATTTACATGAAGGAATTTATATTTGATCGTAAAGACAAAAGTCTGGAAAGAGGGAAATATTATTATGCTTTACTAATTATACAATGATTTAATTTACTATTTTGATTCCTAATTAGGTGAAATGAAGGAATATTCATTAAATGACTCTTCCTGTCGAATAGTAATTGTTTATCATAAGCTATAGCTAGAGAAGTAGAGAGACAGCTTTTTAAATTACGGAGATCAAATTGAGAACAAATTAAGCATCTACATTTAAATTGATTACACTTAAAAATTAATTAGTAATAATAATTATATTTTTAACTATGGAGTCATCATAGGATTTTTTTACAAAAAAGGAGTCAATTTGAATGTGTCCATATCGTTTTTGCTTAAATAATACAATAAAATAGCATTAAACCTAAAAGTTAATTATCTCTCAACTCTTTCAAAGATATCTTAATTGTTAGTGGAAACTTTTCGCACAAGTTAAATATTGATGTTGTAGCATATTGGTACTAACTAATAAACTGTGTTAACACGTAACGAGAATTATCTAACATGTTTTAGCATATGAAATTATGAAGTACTGAAACGGAATTCTCCGCTTCACATGTCTGTAGCTAAGGCTGCATTTTTATTAGGGCCCTCGAATCAGCGACCAACGTATTGATTTAGTAATAAAATCTTTCTAAATCATATCGTGACGACTAACTACTGAGCATTGATTTTTTATTCGACGGTTCAGATAGTGTAGCACTCTGTTGCATAGAAAAATAGGCAGACGATACAGTTCGGGATGTATAACGTTTAAAACGATCACATCACAATACACATTCATTGCACATTCCGTTCAGTCAATGGTAAAAAAATTTTCGTCAATCGTTCGTTTGGTCACCTGTAGAATTTTTTCGTTGATCGTTATGTATATCTGAACGTTCAAAACAGTTTAAAATGTAAAAATACCTTAAAATATAACATATTTCAAGCATTTCTTAAATTTCAAGCAAGCTTACTGTAAGCATTTCAAGCAAGCATTAACATTTCAGACATTTGAAGATTACTGTGAGCATTCAGTTCAAGCACTTCACTTCACAAGCAAGCATCAGTTCAAGCATTTCAAAAATAAGCACTTCAAATATTTCAAGCTCTCTTTCAGTTCAATAATTTCGCAAGTAAGCATTTCAAGCATAAAATTAAAGCAAACACAAGGGATAAATTTCATACTCATCACCGAAGATGTCAGACTCAAATACTTTTGAGGTAGCCATTCTTGCACAACACAGGTACATCAAGTCATCAAATTAGACAACAACAACAAACCCTGCACAACTTCAAAACGAAAAAGAGTTTTTAAAAAAAATATATGAAAGAATGATAAAAACAAGTTCAAGCAAAAAATAGAAGCAATGTTCTAAGAAAATAAATCTTTACCTCTAAAAAAAGATATGCTAATCGAAATTTCCACTAAATCCCTTGGCCTTCCCGTTCTTTCTTTTTTACTCGCAGTCTATCTCTTTTTCCTTCCTTCAAAGAGCCAATATATAAACAACCTCATGATTTCTCTTTCTCAAAGCCTACCTATTGGCAATGATGCCCTGGTCAGACAATCTGCCTCAAGTCTCACAACCAGTAAGCCTCAAGTAAGTTAAGATCTGACAGTATCAAACTATCAACCTCTCATCTGTCATCTCAGGGTCATAGACTCATATTATATAAATATTATTCTGGTGGAAAATTGGCGACAAATCATCAACCAAAGGGATCGACAACCACGAATAGGGACATGGGTTGAGTGAAATCAACGAGAAAACGATTTAGGTATGAGACAAGGGAACAAATCGGACGAGGTCACGTCACACATGGATTGACAGAGGACACTCGTCATTGCCTCAGACAAAGTGTAAATGTGCAAGAGGTTGTCGTGTAACGATGGAAGAGAGAGAGAGACGAGAAATAAGAGAGAAATTGGGACATACATGCGAGGGAAGAGGGAAATGAGCGACTTATCGAAGAAACTTAGGGTTTTTACGCTCTCCCTCTTTTTCTCCGCCAGAATTGAACCCTGCTATCAAAACATTTCAAACATGTAGAATTCAAAATGGATCAGATTTAAACGAATACAGAATAAGGCTATTACGTGTATCATTTCGTTCAGGCAACAATGTACTCTTTTTCCGTTTCCCATTTCGTTTTAAAAACAATAGTGCTTGTTGTTTCGTTAGCAATTCCTTTTTGACGGAACGAAACGATTAAACGAATAACAGTTGATCCGTTTGCGGCCCTAGATACAGTTCCCACCTGTGCGTTGCTAGGCTTCTCTAATTCTCTGAGCTTTCTTGGGCCTTCAGCTCCCCACAGGCCATAGTGAAACAAAGAAGTTATCATGGGTTGTTCTATTTCAGGCCCATAACAAAATTCTCACGGTGTAAAAGCCCAGTATTATTGGGCCCGTTAAGTTTCAGGCTTAGGCCCAAAATTTGGTGGCGGAAATTTCCCACCTCCCACGAATCGGAATCCTCTACACCCCTTTTTTTCTGCGTTCTCTGCACCCCTTCTTTCTGATTCGTCCGATCAGAACAAACGGTCCAGATAAATTTCGCTGCAGAAACAAAAAAAAAAGTTGCCCGCTCTAAACTCTCATTTCCCGCGTCTCCCTGCCCTATACTCTTTCCTTCCTTTCCGATCAGGCGAAATTTTTTTCTGAAGTGACCATTGTGTCTTCCGATCAGAGACACTTTTTTATCCCTATTTTCATCGCCATCAAAATAGAAATGGAGGTAATTTTCCTTTTCTCCATTGAACTTGGTTATTCATGAATGCTGGTAATTTGGTTATTTAATTTAATTTCAATTCCATGAAGGCTGTGATGGAGGTAATTTTGTTGCTTTAAACTTGGTTTTTTTTAATGCCCCGTGATGAACTTGGTTATTCATGAACGCTGTGAACTTCAATTTAATTTCAATTCCATGAACTTGGTTATTTGCCTTTAAGCCCTGTGATGAAGTTGGTTACAAATTAATTTCATGTAATGACATAGCAAACAGTGAGGAAGTTTTCTAATTTTCCTAATTAATTACAACGCACTAACAGATTGATTAGTTTATTTGATGTTTTTAATGATTACAAATACCAGATTGATCACTTTGAAATGACTTTTTTTTAAAAAAAAAAACAGGATTATGAAAACAGTGACACAACGACCATCGACAAAGTTTCTGTTTTGATTCAAGATGAAATTGAAGAGTCAGATCTTGCGCCTCATTTGGGTATGGAATTTCGAACAATTGACGAAGCATGGGCGTTTTGGAATTTTTATGGTGGAAGGAAGGGTTTTGGAGTAAGAAAAGGTCAAGAACATAAGAATGAAAAAGATGATGTGATTACTTCGAAAGTTTTGTTGTGTAGTTGCGAAGGTACACGACGAAAAGATATGCGAGACCATATGACGAATAATCCTCGAGCAGAGACGCGCACAAATTGTCAAGTTCGTTTGAAAATAAAGTTTGATAGAAGATCCCAAAAGTACAAAGTCGTTGGGTTTGTTTCCGAACACAACCACCCTCTCCAAAAGCCCGAAGCTTGCTATCTAATACCTAGCCAACGCAAAGTGCCTGAAGTTGCGTGCATTGATATTAAACTAGCCGATCGTTCAGGAATTCAGCCAAAAGCGGCACATGAATTACATAGTAGACAATTTGGTGGAATTAGAGGCATTGGTTACACAGCGGTAGACCACAGTAATTGCTTGAGGGATCAACGAAAGCAAGCAATGAAATATGGGGCCGCAGTTGCTATGACGAAGTATTTTGCAAGGCGTGCTTTGAAAAATCCATCTTTCAAACATTTTGAGGATACCACCGAAGATCAAGAAATTGCTAATATCATTTGGGTGGATGGCAAAATGATTGCGGCTTATGCTCGGTTCGGTGATGTAGTTGTATTTGATACTACATTTGGCACCAATAATGAAAAGTGGGCATTTGGTGTTTTCGTTGGGTTCAATCATTTTAGGGAAATTGTGATTTTTGGTGCGGCTCTCATGTGTGACCAAACAAAAGACTCTTTTGAATGGGTGTTTACAAAGTTTCTTGAGGCGCATGGTGGCAAAAAACCCATCACCATATTTACTGATCAAGATATTGCAATGGGGGTTGCTTTAAACAAAATAATGCCCGATACAAGGCTTGGTTTATGTGTATGGCATATTGGTCAGAATTGTCTAAAGCATTTGTCGCGCTATAACAAGGACGAGATGAACATAACGGGAGAATTTTCGGCTTGTATGTTCATGTACTTTTTTATTTGAAGTTTCTATACATTTATAGAAAATGATATTTTTTTTACTATGTCATTATTTTTCGGCTTTTATGTTTAGGTACGAGGAGGAAAATGAGTTTGAGGAAGCCTTTAATGTTCTTATGGAAAAGTTGGATGATAACTCGTGGTTGAAATTTATATATGCTAGCAGGAAAAAATGGGCATATTGTTTCATGAAGGATGCGTACACTTTAGGAATTCGTAGCATACAAGCAAGTGAGAGCATTAATTCAACTTTGAAGAACTATTTGAATTGTAAGTTGGATATATACCGATTTTTGGAGCACTTTGATAGGGTTCTTGATGAAAACCGTGAGAAAGAGATCAAGTCCGATTATGAAATGAGAAGCAAGTTACCAAGGATCAAGTTGAATTTCCCTATTCTATGTGAAGCCGGAAAGTTGTATACACCCAAAGTGTTCGAGTTATTTCAAGTGGAGTTCGAGTTAGTCGGATCGGCTCACATAGAATGTCTAGAAGGTAATACGCACACAGTTGGTATGTGTGACATTGAGAATGAAACCCAACGCAAGAGTAGACAAGTTGCTTGGAATCGGGATGACCAAACGGTTTCATGTTCTTGTAAGAAGTTTGAGAGAGAAGGTATTTTGTGTTGGTATGCACTAAAGGTGTTGGATCGAGAGGACATCAAGATCATACCACCGAGGTACGTTCTCAAGCGTTGGACTAAAGCGGCAAAAGATGATACCGTTATGGATATAGAGGGAAGAAGGGTGATTGAAGATGCCATGTTGGATATTAGAAATCGTAATGCGGATTTGGTTCGTATATTAGCACCGACATGTGCTAAGGCGGCCCATAACGAAGAACAAACACAATTTTTGCGCAACGAATTGCTTTCGGTTCGAGAGAGATATGAAGAAAAATTTGAGAACATTCAAAGAACAAGTGGTGAAGTCAATCCAACTCCTGAACATTCACTTCACCTAAAGAAGAAGAATGGTGGCGATATGCGTTCAAAACGAAATGCTCCTTGGGTTGAGAAATTGGCAAGAACAAAGAAAGGCAAAAGACAAATTATCTCAAATAGTCAAAATTCATTAAGGTAAATTTTTTTATTAAAATTAAAATTTGCTTCCTAAGATTTCTTACGTAATAATTGTCTTAAATATAGGTTGAGCACTAATTTATCGCAAAGTACATCAGAGGAAAATTTTAGATGCTACGATAACCTTGAAAATCTATAGTAAGTGCACTATCTAAATATTTCAACATAATATGAACTTTCGAAATGTCTAATATTTCAACATTTCTTTTGACAGCAATTTGCAAATTACTGAAGAGTAGAAGCCAGCTGAGTTGTTCCGCAGCATTAGAGACAATTCTGTTTTTGCGTTTTTTTGTTTGTGAAAAGGAAAGAGAAGAAAAATGCTCATTGTAACAAATGAATGTTTTTATTTTATTTTTTACTTTTATGCGGCTGAAAGATGAGAACAAATGAAGTAGCTTACAACATCTGATTCGCTGTTACATCGTATTTTTGGAAGAAAAATGCTCATTGTAACAGTTGTCTTAAATATTTTTGGAACTGCATCTAACTACAACATCTGATTGGCATAATATATATATATTATTTTGAGAAATCTTTTTCACTGTTACATCGTTTTTCTTCTCTGCCTATATTTATCATGAACCTTTTTCCTATATCTAGAAAGTAAAATATTACACAATCAACTACAGCTAATGATTACATTGCTTCCAATTGTGACGATATGAATCTCCTATTTTCATGTGTCCTCTGTTGATTTGTTTCCTTTCTAATCCCCTGTATTATGCATTCTTGATAGTGCCAGCTTGCACACTCGACAATATAGCACTCATTTCCTTTGCATATGGATTTGTGTGCTGAAACCCAGTTTTGATTTCATTCATTTCCTTTGCAAGTCTCTGCATTTGCAACAAACCCCGAATCAGCCATCCTATGAGAAGTACTTAAAAATAGTAACAATGAGAATACTTGTTCACAGTAAGCATTACAATATTACAATGAGCACCATGCCGAATTTCCAAAGAAATAGCTTAGTAGCCACATTAGCAGCGCTTGGGATAATTTTAGGCGCGGCCTATTCGATTTGGTTATATAATCGTGTGGTTTCTGGAAATTTAAAACCTTATTTCCTCCATAAATTCTCCGATCTAAATGGTAGCCAGTAATGACAATTTACCTCTAGGAATAAACATAACGTTAATAAGGCTGGTAAGGAATTCCATTAGGCCAGTAATGGCGATTTACCTCTAGAAATAGACAACAAATTAACAAGGCCAGTAAATTTGATTTACCTCTAGGAGTTACCAGTAAGGGCGAGATGAGAGTAAGCAAGATCAGAGATGGACACGATTAGGCTTGGCCTCCACTTCTTTCACGATTTCAAGCTTGTCATGAGATGACGCTGCTATCTGACGAATTGCGAAGAATATAGGGTTTCACAAAAGGCGAGTAGCTGGAATAGGAGAGAGACACGGGTTTCACAGATGGAATCAACGGTGTTGTCGCGAAGAATTTAAGCTTTGCCTCCACTCCAAAGAAACCTAGCTCCATCTCTCTCTATTCACAAATGGCGAGATGGAAGAGGAGAGACACAATCCGAATGTATTCTTCGATACGGGCAGAGGGCAGCGATTTTTTATTTATTTATTTATGTCGAGCAAGAATGTTTACACAGAAACTTTCTTCCCTTTTTTATATACATATAGTTGTAAAAAAGGGAAATATGCCGAATACAATTTTATGTAGCAGATAATTCTAATGTGTATATTTAAACTTTATATTATATATATAATCTCAAAAAATAAAAAATGATGAACTGTTCTTAATAATTTAGACTGTATATTAGAAAGAAATTAATATAAAGTTTTATTGGTCATCTATTTTAATAACCTTTAATTCAAGTGTTGATTAGAAATAATTAAAAAAATTAATTAAAATTTTTAGACTTGCGTTTGGACTATTTTGCTTAGACTTTGCTACAACTTGAGTTGGATTTAGCTCAAATAATATTTCTGACTTAAATCAACACTAATATATTTCTTGAATTTTTACTAACATAACATATATGTTCCAGTGGATTAATGTTTAAAATTAAAGACGTTAATTTAAATTTTGGGAACATTTTATCTGTGCTATCCAAAATTGGAGAAATCTCAGAAATGCCATCCAAAAATGATTTCTTTCATATTTACCACCCAAAATCATAGCTACCTCCTTTGTTTTCCATTTTTAGAGAAAAGACAAAAATGCCCCTGTCATGATTTCTTTTCTTCCTCTTCACGTTCTGTACTGACACTAGTTGGCCTTCCCTTTTCGTAAAACTGATCCCAAAGTCAATTACGACATCCTTCGAAGCGACACCAGTAGCAAGGTCGGTGGTGGCCGTGCTGGACTTGGACCTGAAGTAGCCATGACATGAACATTTTTGTCTTTTTGAAATTTTGAAAAAAATGGCAAAAAAGGAGATATCAGCAATTTTGAGTGGCAAATATGAAAGAAATCGATTCTAGTCTCCAGTTTTGAGTGACAAAAACATAATTATCCCTTGAATTTTTATATGCCTATTTGATGATTACTGTTCTTATGCGCCCACAACAAATAACTAACATCAGAACAAACAAACAAATAAAACATTGGAGATTAACTGGTGAGGCACATACATGTATTTGTAGAAACTTGTATTTAGAAATGTTTAGCCTAAATTTAGTTTCCTGGTTCGATTCTTGTCACTTTTATTGTCTGGTTTGCAAAAAAATTTGTGCAGTCCTGGGTTGATTTTAAAATGTTCTAGGGGTTCTACTGTTAAAATCCATGCATCATAACAGTTTCAGGTAAATACTGGTAAACAATCGAGATTTTGTGTAAAAATTTGCGTCTGACAGGATCAGAGGACTCATTTGTGACAAAAGATTATAAATCTTTAGAAAATAGTCCCTGCACAGGAATTGATTCGTAACAGATTGCTAAAAGTTGAACTATGAGTCTTTTTTCAAGATAGAAAATGGAGCATTGTTAAAAAAATAACTTTTGCTTCAGGTTAGTGACAAAATTAGCACTTATAATTTATCAATTGTCATATTTACAAAGTAAAAGAATTAAAATTACTTGTGCGTCAATCTTCTTCTCTTTACCAGTTATCATATTTACCATCGAAATTATGGCAGCGGATCCGTTTCCCCCACCCCGCTCCCCACATAGAGCGCATTGAGAGGGAGTTGTAATTTTTTTGGCCACATCACACAACCAGTGGTGTTCAGACTTAGAAATCAGAGGGGGTCAGTTTTATTTAAGTTCAACATTTAGCACTATTTTTTTAAATTCAAAGGTGGTCAGCTGACCCCCTGCATCATTGTAAAAATATTATAAAACTAAAATAAATTAGATTCGATGAATAAAATATGTCATATAATTAATTTATAAGTTTAAATCGGTGAAAATTTTGAAAATTATATGCGTTATTAGATATGCAATCACATATTCTTTTGACATGTGAGCACATAATTTCTTCATTAGTGACATTTTGGATCACTAACAATATATAGCTATGATGTAAATATAACAATAATGTTATTTATTTGCTTGAATTAATGTGGTAATCACAAAGATAAAAGACTACCAGCATCAGTCGGATCGAGCGAAGTATCTGAGACTCAAAACGGAAGCAAGTAGAGACAAGATAAGAAGAGCCCGAGAGAATGTAGCAATGTCAGATCTAAAATTAAAGATCAAATTAAAGTAAATTTGCATGATTCATACCAAAACCAAATAACACATGACTGTCAAAAAGATTTTAGTTAATAGGAGAAACGAAGAAAAGCAACACGTACATGGCACCATTTGAAGACATAAAATTTTGGGAGAACACATCCCATGAAATCTAGCATAACAAGCACACATTGAATGACCAACAAGTAGTGTTTTATTCTAGTCATGCAGTGGAGTTCATGTGAACCGCATATGCAATCATGTGCACACTATTCGGATCGCATATGTAGTAGCAATTTAGTTGTAGTAAATTTAAAATATATATTCTAGACAAAATTTGACTTTGTGCTTGCAAAAATTGTTCATATTACCACTTTTAATTAATATAATTTATTATTTTGTTTATAAATTTATCACTCAATTAAAATTTATAAAATAGAATCGCATATGTAGATATGCATGATTTGGCTCAACATTGCATATACGGTATGTAGTGTCCTTTCACATGCATGGAAAAAAATTACATTTTAAGAGACGTGCAACAAGTGTTTCATCTTTCCTTACGTATGTGCCCATGGGTAAATGATTTAAATGATTCTTTCGATTCTTTATGCGATGCAAATGTTGTGAGCATGGTCTGAACAACGACCATGATTGAGAGTTAAAGATGTCAAGTCCCATGAGTTCGCTAGAAGTGTTGTTCACTACTTAAAATGTGCTCCTGAATTAAGGTGAGGAGGTGGGTCAGGAGGAGGGGAAGAGGAGAAAGATGATAGCATAATTTTGCTTTCGAGTTTTAATGAAGGAGGTTGGAGGTGAGCGAAGAAAAAAATCTTCAATTAATTTGTTTCAAAATTCTATTCTAAAATCCAAGGATAAAAATAGTAACCATTTCTTTTGCTCTCCTCTCCTTCTTTCTCTTTCCTTCTCACTCAAATTTCGAAGCAAATCCTTATTTTTCTCAACTTACTATATATCTTTAATTCAACGACAATGTAATTAATGATACAAAGTGTGTTGGGTTTAACTCAACTTGTTTGACAATTTACAAAACAAATATTGTACTAACATTTACACAAGTTTAGCTTTGAGTGTGGAGGTTATACATGTGTAATTGGTCATTGATAAAATTAGAAACATGTTATACAAGTTAAGACAAGCACATGGGTGTAAGAAGCAAGCTAAGAGAAGCAAAAAAATAGGATTTATGCAAGGTGCATTATGATAACACATGGAGAAAGCATTATAACGAGATGCTATGGCATTATAACGATTTTATGAAGAGATGAGCCTAGAAGTCAGATACTTGGAGCTCAAGAAATCGACTCAGCACCAAAACTCCTAAGAGGTCCTTTACAATAACACATGGAAAATGTGTTGTAACGGTTTGAAAGGCGTTTGATGCGTTTTTATCGTGCTAATAAAATGCCCTAAATAATACCTTCTTTGATCGCAAGCGCACGACCTAGTCAGGTAGTAATTGGGGTGTCGAATCCACCTGGACAATTCGATTTACTAATTTTTTAAAAAGTTTACTAGTCTAAGCAGTTCAAGGTTGGGTTGAATTTGATTTTGAAATTTGATTAAAAACTAAATAGGAACTTGCTACTTAAAGGAACTTGATTTAATCAAAGATCTAGGTTATCAGATTTCAACCTTCACTTGATTATTTATCTACTCGGTTTACATAATTTGATTAGAATTATTGTCAATGGCATGAGAAAAACATTTGGAATTAAACTCAATTTTTATTTTTAATACCGTATCCAAATCATAATCAATGTCACAATTTTGGTACTTAATCGACATGATCTGAATTAATTAAGCATGAATTAATCAATTCAGTACTTATTAATCATACGTCTCCTTTCAGTTTCTTATATGATAATAAACACTAAACTAATTCGATCCCTAGGTCGCCGCTTCATCTTTCAATACTTGACTTAATTCTAGCATAATTCTGATTTTACAGGTTTCACAATTCAATTTCACAATTGTAATTTTAAAACCCTAAGATTAACAATAACAATTCTCAGAATTATATAACAACAATTAATCAAGCAATGAAAAGAAACAATCCGAGTAAATAAAATAACAAGTTTCAAGTTTACATCTTCAAACTCAGAAAGAGTTCTACTCACTCATAGCAGAAATAAAAGAAAGAAAATACAAATACATCAGAACAAATCATGAAGAGAGAAAGAGAAAAAAATAAACCAAAGTCGAGACGAATCAGGATGAATTTCTTCTGCGAAATATCTTCTCGATCTTCCAGCGAATCTCCAAATCTTATTTCTTTTTCTTCCTGAAAATCTCCCTTTCTTTCTGAATAGTTCCCTCCTCAAAACAAGTTTCTAAAATGAAGCATAAAAGAAATGAAGTCTTCTGGTGTCTTTTAAATGAAGTTTGCAATTCAAAATTCGAATTTGTGCCAAAGGATGCTAGTTTTGTGCAAAGAAATTCGTCTAAGTATCAAATTGCACAAGGGTGAAGGTTTGGATGGCATCCTGCCATCTTTTCTTACACACCGTCGTTGTGTTGGGAGAGAGAGGGAGTGAAGTGCAGGAAAATTGGCTAAGTACCTAGAGTGCAGCCACAAGATGGCGCCCGCCATCCTTTTTTTGCGTCTCGCCATTGCGCTGGGAGAAAGAGGGGGTCAAGTGCAGGAAATTGGTTGGCAATAAGACAAGTAGATCTTATCCCCCCTACTATTCATTTTAGTGGTGTATACACTGCATATACTGGAAAATAAGAGCCAAAAGTATGCAAATCTCACATGGCTGGCAATAAAACCACAAAATACAGCTTTTGGGCACATAGACATACATAGGAACTTCCTCCTGATAGTACGAGAGATACTAGACTGTGAGGCTCAGGATTTCCCGATGCAATACTTAGGGTTGCCGCTAACAATCAAAAGACCAACAAAACTGATGTACACCCCTTACTAACTTTCATCCAAAGGAAACTACAGAGTTGGAAAGAAAAATTACTCTCTGAGAAAGACTTATTATGGTAAAGGCAGTGATCAATGCTTTACCATTACATTATATGCATGCATTTCAATTGCATGCATGGTTGATAAACACTTAGAGAGAACAGAGAGGAGATTTTTTTTTGGAAAGGTGAGACAAAATACTCCCTAGGGGGTTACATCGTCAACTGGGTTACGACATGTCTTCCTAAAGATAATGGAGGCCTCAGGATTCTTGACTTGAAAACTTTCAACTTTTCCCTACTACTCAAATGTGCATGGAAATTATTTACAAATGAAGATAGTTTGCTCTTTTGATCTTTTGTTTGTCAGCACTATAACATTGTGCCCCTCCACAAAGAACTCTCGGGCAGGGGCGGAACCAGTGGGAGGGCCAGGGTGGGCCCCGACCCCCCCTTTGGCTCGGAAAAGTTTATATCATTGTTTAATTTTCTAATTAAATTTAATTAAACAATAAGATTTTTAGTTAAAAAATTTGTTAAAAATTTGTATAATTTGATCAAAATTCAATTTTGACATCTTTTTAACATTTAAATTAAACTATACTTGTAAATCGGCCCCCTTAACTCCAAATCGGCCCCCTAACTCGATGTTCTAGTTTCGTCCCTGCTCTCGGGTACATCAATGCAACTCTATCTTTCCTTCTTTCTAAGGAACATCTCATCTCTGATCCATTTCCTACGAGTCTCCACGCAACAAAGGGACGATGGCTCAAACGACTGGGTACTCACTTCTAAAGGAAAATATACATCCAAATCAGCATATGGATTGCTTATCCATCCAGTAGTGAAATCTAGGGAATCACATCTAATATGGAAATCAAAGGTGTAACTCAAAGTCAAGATATTTGTATGGACTCTATTCAAAAATTGTTTATCGACAAAAAAAAAATCGTTCAAAGAGGAATTTCTTGCAATGACTGTTGTGTATTATTCCACACAAATGTTCTAGAAACAAAATCGTATTCCTAACATAGCATTCAAGATTCCTTTATTTTTGTGTGAATGGTTCGATCAAAATGGTGTCAATATAGAAAAGAAAGGTAGGTTCACGACAGTTGATATGAATCGTGTTGGTGTGGGCTATCGAGATGACCCTTTCATACTTGCAAATAAACAAGTCAAGCAAGTGTTTTATGTTAAGGATCCTGTTGATAAAAAGAGACATGTTGTTCTTCCGTATAAAAGGCGAATTGTGGGTGTTGGAGATGTGACCGACGAAGAAGAATACGATCAGTTCGACGAAATACCATCATTTTCCACGGATATTGAACCCAGCAGGAATCGAACCCAGGTCACCTCTCTGCAACACAAACACCCAAACCACCACACTACAAGGTATTTCATGAACATTAACAACCACACCAAGAGTTATTCCTTTCAGAAGCTTTTAATAGCGGACCATAGGACATGCCGCTATTAAATGTTTTTATTTGAAAAAATGTTAACCCCAGCAGGAATCGAACCCAGGCCACCTCTCTGCAACACAAACACTCCCAACCACCACGCTACAAGGTATTTCGTGAACATAAAGAACTTTTAAAATAATTATTTTCATCAGAGGTTTTAATAGTGGACCTGAGGGGGAGTCCGCTATTAAAACTTTTTTCTGCAAAACCTAGATCTGGCGCGGATTTTTCCCTTTTCCCTTCTCTCCCACAGCAGGCGCGCCCCAAAACCCTTCTCTTCTCCTCCAAAGAAAAATTAACTCCATTGCTGCCCCAAATCAAGCTGTGCTCGACCTTCGACCCCGCTGTCCCGCTCTCTGCGTCGCTGCCTCGTTGTGCTCGACCCTCGACCTCGCTGCCTCGCTCTCTGCCCCGCTGCCCCGCTCTCTGCCCCACTGTCCCGCTGCCCCCGCGATCCCGTCGGCCTCTCCTCGCTGCCCCACTTTCTGCTGAACCTTCGGTAATTTCAATTTTGCAATTTATTCTCACGTAACTACAATTTCTCTTGATAGTTGCAACTTTAAATTTCACAAAATGTACTAGAGTGTTGATGTAATGTTTAAGTACAAGTTAATTAGTGTCATCAATACCCTTGTATCAAATATCTAAATTTTTGGTTAAAATGCTCATCAATACCCTTGTAGCAAATAACTCCAAACAATGATTTGAGATTTGATGTCAATGATTTGAGGTTAATGAGTGTTAGTTTAATTATGAATGTTTAGTATAATGTGTTATATTTTGGTTATTGTTAGTTGAACTTCAATCTAATTGTTATATTTTTTTGTTGATAGCCATGTCGTCCGATAGAGCTAACACTTCTCGTAGGACAAGATCTAAAACTACGGGCGATAAGATACGTGATAACCCCAATAAGCACATCGAGTTTGATTATAACGGTGTAGCGACATGTGACATGGCAGTAGACTGGTTGACGTGGATAGGAATCATAGTGCGTCAGCATGTGCCCTGTGATTTAAAACAATGGGAAGACGTCGATGAGACTATAAAAAATAATATTTGGATAGGACTTCAGGTCAAATTTTAAACCTTAAACCTTAATTTTATATTACATTTATCTAACTTGAGCTTTATATTATATTTTTCTAATCTTATATTTTATATTGAAATATATGTTTATTGTAATTTTGTTCTTATTTGTAGAATGCTTGGAACATTCCAGATGACACTTATAAGGCTAAAACTCTTGCAAAGATGTGTGATCTGTGGAAGGCATGGAAAATCCGATTACGACAAAATTACATTTACCGCGAGAATGACAAAATGCCATGGGAAAATAAGGAACTCGTAACTGAGGAGCAATGGAAGAATTTTGTTGCATATATGCACATCGATGAATTTCAGGTATTACTTGTTTTTCTCCCTGATTTCATTTTGTAATTTTAATTACAGCCCATCAAAATTGTATGTATATTAACTTTGTTATTATCTTTTTTTGATAGGCAATGCGCATGAGAGGAAAAGCAAATGCTGAAAAAATAATGCACCACCACACTACTGGATCTGGTGGCATCAACGGATATTATCAAGATTTCTGATGGTAATTTTTTTATCACTCACATCAATATAACATTGTTTACACATACACATTGTATAGACAAACATAATATTTTGTAAAGTGTAAATAATTCTATGTCTTTATTGATTCAGGATCAGACTCAGAAGTAATTGGCCCATCCATTGGTGAGAGGAGTATTGCATTCCTCAAATCCCATTCTAGACGTGTAAAGGAGGGTGAATACATAATTGTTAACGAAGCGACAAGAGAAGTCGTGAAACGAGCGGTATGATTTTCAATTTAGGGTTGTCTTTTAATTTTTTTTATAAAAACACTATACAATTTATTTTGTTTCATTTTAGGTAAAAAAAATCGACAGAAGTCGCTGAAGGGGCATTTCGAGAGCATCGCCACCACGATATTCTTACTGCAGCTCTCGGGACCAAAGAACATGAGGGAGGGTGAGAGGCTACCCGGAGCAAGTCACAATCAAAGATGTCTACGGAAAGGGGCCGAGGAAGCCTACCCACGAAGGATGTGTTAGTAAGTTCGAATTTGAAAAATTGCAAAATCAATTTTTGAACTTGCAGGACATTCTTCTTCGAACTGGAAACTACACAGCTGCGCTTTAGCTTGACGCCTCTTCCCCACACATGGGCTCAAACTCGTTTATTCCATGGAGAGTTCAGGATATTCAGGTTAAAGTTCTTGCATTCTCTAAACCTTTATTGTCTTTTATGCTGAATTTGTAGTATTTAATTAAATCATATACCTGTTCTTTAAGGTCGCCACCCCATGCAAGCTCTTCATTGTGTATGTCGATAGTGCCAGGACGATGGTGGCTTACGAAAGTGTATTTCCTGTTGATCCATCGGGAAATACTATTCACAACGAGCCTATGCCGCTTGATACAGTGAGGGTGACTCTGGATGAAGTGGTTCAAGGCCAAGAACACGCAAGAGTTTCTTTTCCGACAGATGACATTTATGAAGTAGGTGAACTACGTGGTTATCCTCTTGCTTGGCCTTCTTCTCTATTGGAGTTGTATAATCCTGAGCAGGTATTCAATTATCTAGTAAATTTGTTAATTGTATAGTTTAATTATTATTTGTTACTAATATTATTTAAGTGTAGGCTCCCGCACGAGAGAAGCAAGTCTCGCCGAAGCGAAGTTCACCGAAGCAAGTAGCATCAAAGCAAAAAGAAGTTCTATCTGGAACGTCGCCGCTTGTTTCAGATGAAGTTCTAAAGCGACTTGACCAATCGATGCTCAAATTGTATAATACGGTTAGCAATTATTTTTTATCTAAAATAAAAAAGATACAATTATGTTAGCACAAACTAGGGTTTAGAGTTTAAAATTTAGAATTTGGAATTATGTTAGCACAAACTAGGGTTTAGGGTTTAAGTTCCGAATTTAGGATTTACTATTATTTATATTTGTAACCTTGCATCATTTATGTTTTCACAAATATAGTCTTGTACCTAAACACTAAATCTTAAATCGTAAATTCTAAACTTTTTAAGTCTTTTAAAGACTTGTACCAGTTATGTTTGCGTATAAAATTATGCATTGTTGGTTTTAGAATTATGCTTGCACAAAACTAGAGATTAGAATTTAGATTTTAAGGTTTAGTTTTAGAATTTAGGGTTTACTACTCATTACTTGTAATTGTAATTTTGTTATTAGAATACCAGTTATAAAAAGATACAATTTAGTTTTAGAATACCAGTTATAAAAAGATACAATTTATTCCAATCATTACTTGTAATTGTAATTTTGTTATTAGTTGTCGCATCTTGCTGTTCATGCAAATATCTTTCAATTTGGCGACTTGTGGTTATTTGGAATCGAGGACACGCAACTACTGCCATTGTCTGATAATGGAAATTCTTGTTCCAAAAGAATGGCTAAAGTGACTTAATTCTTGCCGTTTGGTGCAAGAAAGAATCTCTGACCTTGTTATTTATTTTTTTCAATTGTCGATAAATAATATATATGTGTATGTGTGTGTGTGTGTGTGTGATGTATACATAATGCAGGTGTCTTGCGAGTTATCTTGCGGGATTTGGGATTGACTCGAAGTTTTTCTATCTTCATCCCACTTTGTGCTCGGAAATCAGGCTGTTGAGCGATTACTCCTCAACGGTGAATTACATTGCTCAATTCTTTGTTAGACTCGAAGATCCCAAGTCGATCGTTTTTGTGCCGTCCATTCAAGGGTTCGAATAATTTTCATTTCAAAAAACAATAACTTATTTTTCTACATCTAAAAACTAACTATATTATATGACTTGTAGCGGTCATTGGCATCTTCTAGTTCTGCAAATCTCATCGTTGCAGATTTATCAAATTGATTCTCTTAATGCACCAATAAGCAAATCGATGTCGTTAGGGCCTTGAATGCGTAAGTTACCTAATTTTACAAAAAAAATAGTACATATTATTAGTTATATTGATTTCTGACTTTTGTTAATTTATAAAGAGCGTTGCGGCTTAGATTTCAAGCACATGGGTCGAGCAAAATCAGCAAATTCAATCTCAAATATGTTAAGGTATGTGTTCTTAACTTAGTATGAAATACATTTACAATTAGATGAATATGATAAGATTGGGGCATTTATTGTTATTTGCATGTTACTTTCAAATTTTGTAGAGTCCTCCACAACCCAACACTTGTGAGTGTGGATATTATGTCATGCGATCAATGCTTCAAATAGCGTTCGACTATTCGGATGCATCAGACTTGAGAGTGCTGAAGCTCAAGGTAAACTCTTTATTGGTTTCAGTTACTCTTACTTCTTTTTTTTGCTAAGTTTAACTTTAATTGTACCAATTATGTTAGCACAAATTAGGGTTTAGAATTTAGAATTTAGAATTTAGAATTTAGGGTTTAAGTTTCGGATTTAGGGTTTACTATTATTTATATTTGTAGCCTTGCATCATTTATGTTTTCACAAATATAGTCTTGTATCTAAATCCTAAATCTTAACTCGTAAATTCTAAACCTTTAAGTCTTTTAAAGACTTATACTAGTTATGTTTGTGCATAAAATTATGCATTTTAACTTTGATTGTACCAAATTATGTTGGCCCAAAACTAGAGATTATAGTTTATATATTTTAGAATAAGGTTTAGTTTTAGAATTTAGGGTTTACTACTCTTATACCAGTTATAGAAATTTTCTATTTTTTTTATCTTTAAGTACAAATTAAATAAGAAGTTGAGGATGCAAAATGTCTTTAATTAAGTTACAAACAAGCATATCATATTTTTAATTTTTTTTTTGCTGGAGCTTTGTGCATTTTCGCAATCTTATTCAGACAACAAGATTGCATAGGTAAAACAAATGCTTTGCGAATTTATTAGTTGCAATTTGTAACTTTGAGATACATGCATGCATATGCATGTTATACTTTGAGAATATATTATGTAGTTGTGTATTTTTGGAAAAAAAAATTATTGTTACGATAAATTAATGTAAACATATTTTTAGTAGGCATGAATGTATATATATGTGTTTTCTATATATTGTTTGTTATATATGTGTGGATTTTGGATTGTTGTTTGTTTGCTATATTGTTTGCTATATATATATGTGAATTATGATATTATGTGGCTAGCAAATTGGGACTAGCCATAGAAAATCCCAACAGTCACCTTTTAAATTCGAAGCTTTAATAGCGGACTGTAGGGCTGGCCGCTATAGAAAGTTTTAATATAAAATATGCCAGATTTAATATAAAAAAAGATTTAATAGCGGCATTATAGCGGATGGCGCCTATATGCCGTTATAAAAACTTGGCTTTCTATAGCAAACCTAGGGTTTAGTCTGCTATAGAAACTCTAATTTATAGCGGCATTCTGCTGGAGTCCGCTATAGATGCTCCAATAATCTATAACGGACCCTTCAAACCTTTTATAGCCCCCCTTTAATAGCAGACCTTAGTCCGCTATTAAAGGGTCATTTTTGCCGGTATAGAAGCCAAATTTTCTGATAGTGATATAATTAGTGAACTGCGTTTCAACTATTTTTCCATATTCACGTCTACCTTGTCAATCTCTTAATAAATTTCCACTCATGAAATATATATATAATAGTATCGTAACTGTTGAGACAGAATAATATTAGCTTCAGAATATCTTTCTTCACAGGCTAATTGAGGCAACAAAACAGAATAGGAATCAAGCAAACGACTATTTTGAACACAGATGTATTTGTGTAGCATTAAACAACAATGCAAAGTAAGAAATAGTCAAACGGCTAGTAGAGAAGAATTCATCTATAAATACTCTTGTACAGACCATGTAAAAATATAGAGATATACAATAAGAATATTATTTTCACTGTTCTTCCATTCCTCTTCAAAAGTTGAGCAAGCTAGTCTAGATCCAAAATGGAGTAAGGCTATGAAAGAAGAACTTCAAGCCTTGAAAAAAATGATACATGGGAAATTGTACAGTTACCAAAAGGAAAAAAAACAATAGGATGTAAATGGATCTATAAAATTAAATACAACAGTGATGGTACGATTGAAAGGTATAAGGCTAGTCTTCTAGCCAAAGGATATACCCAAACGTATGACATTGATTATCAAGAGATCTTTGCACTAGTAGCTAAAATGAGCACAATTAGAATTGTACTATCAGTAGCCACCAATCTAGGATGAAATTTGTTCCAAATGGATGTGAAAAATACAGTTTTTCAAGGAACTCCAGAAGAAGAATTCTATATGACCCTTCCTCCGGGACACAAAGGTATATCAGACTCATCACTAGTATGTAAACTCAAATTAAAAGGCAATCTACGGCTTGAAAAATCGCCAAGAGCATGATATGCCAAACTAAGCTTTTTTTTTTTCAAAAGAATAATTTTGTTAAAAGTACAGCTGATTATTCTATGTTTATTAAACACTCTAAAAAATCAACTCTATCATTCTTGTCTATGTAGATGACATTATCATCACTAGAAGTGACAATGAAGAAATTAAAAAAAATTAAACAATTATTAAAAAAAGAATTTGACATTAAGGATCTTGGTACACTTTCGTATTTTCTTGGAATAGAAATAGCCCACTCAAGCAAGGGATTATTCCTATTCCAAAGAAAATATGTCCTTGACCTTTTAAAGGAGACTGGAAAATTAGGAGCAAGACCAGCCGGTACCCCAATGAAAACCACCAACAAACTTGGACTAGAAGATGGTAAACCACTGCCTGACATAGGCCAATATCAAAGATTGGTAGGAAAATTAATATACCTTACAGTTACCAGATCTGATATTGCATTTGTAGTCAGTGTTGTAAGCCAATTTATGCATGCTCCACATACCAGTCACTTGAGTGCCATTGATAGAATATTGAGATATCTCAAAAGTACTTCAGGTCAAGGAATATGGATGAAGAAAAATATTACTAACAATGTGGTTGGTTATTCTGATGCAAATTGGACCGGAAGCTGTGATAGAAAATCAACCACAGGCTTTTGTACATTTGTAGGTGGAAATCTAGTAATATGGAAAAACAAGAAGCAAAATGTTGTGGCACGATCAAGCGCAAAGGTAGATTATTATCGAGCTATGACATCCACAGCAAGTGAGCTACTTGGATCAAACACCTATTGCACGATATGAAGATAGAGTACAAAGGAACCATGCAAATGTACTGCGACAATCAAGCAGCATGACACATTGCATCGAATTCCGTCTTCTATGAAAGAACAAAACATATTGAAGTTGATTGTCACTTTGTTCGGGACAAGGTGCAATCAGGAGAAATTGAGACACCATTTGTCAAGAGTCAAGAGCAACTAGCAGACATCTTCACTAAAGCACTTGACAAGTCAACATTTGATAAAATACTTAACAAGTTGGGCTGAATAAACCTATTCGAGTCCAACTTGAGGGGAAGTGTTGATACAAAATAATATTAGCCTCAGAATATCTTTCATCACAGGCTAATTGAGGCAACAAAACAGAATAGAAATCAAGCAAACAGCTATTATGAACACAAATGTATTTGTGTAGTATTAGACAACAATGCAAAGTAGGTAATAATCAAACGGTTAGTAGAGAAGAATTCATCTATAAATACTCCTGTACAAACCATGTAAAAATATAGAGATATACAGTAAGAATATCATTTTTACTGTTCTTCCATTCCTCTTCAAAAGTTAATTAACAGTAACCATACTACTAGTCAATCCAATGTTAAAAGGAAAAATAAAATAAAAACATAAATTCATCCCAAAATGAGTTATATAACGAATTAAACAATAGATATACACATCAATCCTTTCCTGGATTTAAGGTCTATAAATAGGAACCCATGCTAGTACATCTCCCTGAACACTAGGAGAGGGGTTGATCTCAATTGGGTTTCTCTTTGCCATACCTCCTTTCACTTTTCTCAAAGCCCTTAATTAATTCTCTAGTTGTTGTTTCTGAGAAAGAGAGAGAGAGAGAGCCTTGCCACCTTGGCAGCTACTGCCAAGCTTTCAAAAAGAGAGCTACTGCCAAGTTTCAAAAGAGAGAGAGAGAGAGAGAAAGATGGGAGCAAAAGATGAGATCTCTGCGTCAAATGGATTGGTGCATGATGAGGTGGTTATGGAGGAAGGAAGAGGCCGTGAGGAAAGCTCCACCCCAAGAGAGACCTCTGGAATGTTAAATGCGCAATTCGTGCAAAAGGTTTGCAATAATACTTCACACTTGATTTGACATATATTTCATGTAATATTTAGGATTCGTGCATGCACGTGCTTGTGTATATATAGTTTTAGCACTTATTAGGGAAAATTTTACAAGTAAATTAAGTTGGTATTCAGATTTTTTTTCCCTCTTGAAAGATGAAATGATCTCCCTCCTAAATTTAACTTCAGGATAATTTTATGTAGGTTAAACAAAAGAAAAGAAAATCGTGATCCTTGTTTTGTTTCCTTGCTCCTAGGTAAAACAAAGAAAAATCAAATGATAACCAGCGGCTGTTTCACTAATGTGCCGCAGCTTTCACCTGGACCATATGACCAAAATTAGCCAGTTCATATCATATTAAATTAAAATTAAGAAAATCAATAGACTATCACTAGAACTATGATTTCTCTTTTCTGTTGTTTATTAATTTTGCATTACTTTAATGGCAAATGATGTTCTGGTACAGGAGTCTGATTTCTATCTGTTATGCTTTCTCTGGAACTGTAGTTACTGGTACAGCATAGTTGGCTGAATTTTATTAATTGTTCTTGTGTAAGTATCAACCGTGTAAGACGTCAACAATTCAGCATTTTTATATTACGCATTTTGTCTCCAAACTCAGTGCTGAGTTGGAAAACATGATATCCCTTGTTTTCCTGCCTAACTGGAGGTCTAAGTCTGAATTTGTATTTATGTCACAAAAATTGTAGGTGGTTGGCTGGTATCTATCTACTAAATACAAAACTGACACAAATTTCTCGTATATCAAGTGTACGGGACCCGGGAAAGTATCTAACAATAAATGAGGGCTTTGACGTCAGATACCTTTCATTTTTGAAGCGAATTAAAATTTTGAACTAATAGTCTGCTTGATAGATGTAGCTGTGGCCTATCATTTAATGATAATTTTATAATATTATATAATATAAAATTTATTATAAGTAGTTTGAAACTATTCATTTTCTGGTAGCAAGTGGGATTTCGAATTATTTCTTGGATCATAGTTCTTCTATTTTCTAGTCAATATCTAGGTACAACTGTAACTTCTCTTAAACTTAGTTAAATGATATAGTATCCCTAATTTATGATTGCTGCTGACTTTGGATCTTGTCCTAATATTGTTCAAGTAGCAAAAATGGTTAACACTGAGTCACTGACAGTATGTGTTAATTATTTTTTTATATATGCAGCTAACAGCAGAGGTAATTGGGACCTACTTTGTAATATTTGCTGGATGTGCATCAGTGACAATCAACCTAAGCACAGGAGTCATAACATTTCCTGGGATATGCATAGTGTGGGGCCTAGTTGTCATGGTCATGGTCTACTCTGTGGGACACATCTCTGGTGCACACTTCAACCCTGCTGTCTCCATTGCTTTTGCCACTTGTGGAAGGTTCCCATGGAAAGAGGTTTGTCTTTTAATTGATCTATACATGCCTCCACATTTTACATTTTTTCTTTCAAGATATAATATCCAAGTTGTAAGTTAACTATTTTAGATTTTTAAATCAATGATTCAGATTTTATACATTAAAAATCAAACGGCTATGAAAGTGAAGAATGCAATAACAAAATTTATGAGGGGAACACCATAGCAACACCCGTTAAGCTAGAATTTACTTAGGATATTGGTGAAAATATTATTCTATTACTGAGAAATGTTAACAATGATCATTTTTCAATTTTCATTCATCCCAATTAGTGCAGAATTTCCTTTTCATAAACCTAAGACAAAGCAGAGCTCTAACTTGTTTTGTTCTCTATTAATTTCTCTCGACTCAAAAACTTGCTATTAGGTGCCAGCTTATATAATAGCACAAGTCATGGGATCGACCCTGGCAAGTGGGACCCTCTGGTTACTATTTGGCCAAAAGCTAGAACACTTCCCCGGGACGATGCCAGCTGGGTCCGAGTTGCAGTCTGTCGTCATGGAGTTCATTATATCCTTTCACCTCATGTTCGTCATCTCTGGTGTTGCCACTGATAACCGAGCTGTATGAACAATATTCTTTTTCATTTTCTTAATCTTAGTAATATTAGAAGGTTTAATTTATACTTTATGAGAAGTTAAGAAGCAAGAGTATATGGGATGACATTTCAAAATTCAAAAGCATTATAGGATAAGTGTCTCTTTTATCTTTGTAGCGTACAAGACAAAGCAACTCGCTTTTCCTTGACTTCAATTTTCTGGATAGTTTTGGCCCCAAGAAAAATAAATCACCTAATTATGATCTAAACCATCCCCTGATTTGATCAAATACAATCAAATTTCAATACAAACTATATGTTGATTTCGGTTTGCTTAGAGTCTTGGTTGTACTTCCGTAATTTACTTTCTTTTGTCATTTTCAAACTTTTATTTTATTTAGAATCAGGTACAGTGGTTTGGACTTGTAGACATTAAATTGCATTAAATTTTAGGCAATGATTTGTAAATCTTTGAACATGGGTCAAATCTCTGTCTTTTTATATGTAGGTTCAGATACTTGAAATTGATACTGAATATAATTTTATCTTATTTCTCCATAAAAAAAATAATTTTATTTTATTTTGTGAAACAGATTGGAGAGTTGGCTGGGTTAGCTGTAGGAGCTACTGTCGTGCTCAACGTTTTATTTGCTGGGTAATTAGTTTTATCAAATAATTTTCTAAAATGATAATAGTATTTACCCTTCGAATTTCTTAATGGGTATGCAATTATGAATGGAAACTATATATCAGAATGTGACAAAAGCAGAAATCTAGTACAATGTCTTCTCTCCTTTGTTCCTTTGACTTTCTATGACATATTAAGTCATCTATCTAACAAATGTACAAATTTTGTTTCTCAATTTTTTGTCCTTGACAGGCCGGTATCTGGCGCATCAATGAACCCGGCCCGGAGTCTCGGTCCCGCAATCATCCAACACAGGTACAAGTCGATATGGGTGTACATAGTTGGTCCCATATGTGGTACGATTGCGGGTGCGTGGGCTTACAACCTGATCCGTTTCACAGACGAGCCATTGCGTGAGATCACGAAGAGTACTTCATTCCTCAAGAGCTTCAGAGAAAGGAACAATTAATTCTTGATTAATTCAAGACTAATTAAAATATCCCCTTTTATCAGAGTAGAAACAAGTTTACTTCTCTAAGTATGCACGTCTACGGTATCTTCTAAATATGTATGTAATTTTTAGGGATGATAGTAATTACTGAAGAACGACCACGGCCTAAACATGTTTACTTCTACTGAAGTAGTACATGAGAATATGTTGACAGTATCAGATTAGAAATGGAATATGGTTTTTTCTTCTTTTTTTTTTATATTTCTTCCACATAAGTAATGTGTGGAATATAAACATGATGCTATCTAAGGTTGGGGTACTGTTGGTTGATCCCGTGACCACAAAATTTGTACTGTTTGTGTTTAATTGAATATATTATTGCTTCTTTGATGCTGATATCTCTATGATTGAGTTTGAACGGGTCTTAATTAAATTGTGTGTTTATTGAGTGGTTCTTAGAATGTGATTCTTTTTTGGAAAAAAAAAGGTCAAATTCTAAGAACCAACCACTAGACATTTGACAAAATTCGTACGGGTTCAATCTGACTCGAAAAATTCGAGGTCTTGACTCGGCTCGACCCGATCCGACTCGAGAGAAAACCCATGCTAACCCGTCCAAAAAAATCGAGAGTCAAAAACGAATAGCGACCATCTTTCTTGGAAGAAACTCGTGTTGAATCCGACCAGAAATAAACCTGGCCTGACCCAAAACCGACTTGTCTAACATGTCATACCCATCATTAACCCGTGCAAAATCCATGCAAATCCGTCCAAATCCGTCTAAACTCGCGAAAAACGTGCAAATCCGTGCAAAATCTGTGCATATCCCGACCAAACCCGAGAATAATCCATTAAATTTAAAAAAAAAACATCAAAAAATTTCAAAAAAACAAACCGGCCAATCCGATCCGAACCTGCCACCCTCTAACCCGGCTCGAACTCGTCGGTCCGCTAATCCATAGACCTTAGATAGATTGCGGCTGGCTTAAAAAAATTTGACCCGTCCAAATCCGATCCGACAAACCCGTAGGCCCGGCCAACCCATCAATCCGGACGAATTTGACCCGACCCGGCCCGGTCCGGCCCGTTTTAAATTCCCTACCAACCACTCAAACCAAGTGTCTATTTAGAATGTGATTTAATTCAGTAAATTTAAAAAGGTATGAGCAGAATTTCGTCATATTACAAAAGATTCATGAGAAGAACATCAAACTGGGTGTAGATATAATTATAAAATATAATTACAGTTGAGAAGAAAAGAAAAGAAAAGATTTGTTGAGTATTTGTTTGGTACTTTTGGTAGTGTCGAAGACAGGGACACGCGTGAAACAAGGGTAAGACTTAATTAAGACACTTGACCAGTACGGCATCTAGTATTTTAGGTTTTGTGCTCCAATTCTTATAAATATATAATCTATAAAAATAAGATTTTTCAAAAGTACTTGATAAAAAAATCAATAGGCACATAATTCGTGAGAATATATCATTCAATGCCCCTAAACATTTTCCAAATTTTTTCAAACCACTACGGTAAAAAGATCTCTAAAAATCAAATCGTCTGAGATGTGTGCACCTTAATAGGGGTGAAATGAGGAGTAATGCTTTTTTATTCATTGTTCGTAGGCTTACAACACACATTCACAAATAAATCAGAAAATAAACTTGAAAAAACTCTTTCTAAAAAAAGTCTCTGACGGAGCTTAAATCTCAGACCTCTCAAATGAGGAGTAATGTTAGAGGCACTCCATCACTACTTATAAAGAAAAAGAAATATTTGACTAATTGGTGGGAATGTAAACGGATCAGATAAGGATGTATAATTATATTACTGTATTTTTATTTGTTAAAAATTTTCAGATACAAATACAAATTCGAATAGTCTCGAATATGAATACGGAACGGATATTAATCAGATATTTGATATGGATCGAATTTCAGACAGATACAGATACATATACGAAAGTAATATAATTCGGATAATTAAAAAATCGTGATTTGCTTTATGTTTATCCAAATGCATCAATGAATTATAAAAAAATATGATACATAAACACAAATTAGATAAAAAAAAATTAATTAGATTTGTAATCTACATACAAAATTCAATAAAATATATATATAATAGACATTTTTTGTTATGAATTCAGATACAACCGGAGAATATCGGATACAAATACCTTAAATAATTTCGGATACTATTAGATAATAGCTAGATCATTAGATACGTATAGATGATAGCCAAACTGTATTCTTATCCGTTAAAATATTTTTTAAAAACAGTCCAGTTTAATATTAAAAAAACATGACCTTTTCAGGATTGTTTTTAAAAAATATTTAAAATATAGCTAGAAAGCTTTAAAAATCACGAAATTTGATTTTCTACAAGATTTTGATATGAAGAATTTATTGAGCAACTTAAATTTAAATTTTGCCCACAAAAGTTGGCTAATGTGAAACTTTTGCACTTCGGCCGAAGTGCAAACGTTTTAACATTAGCCATACTCCGGATAAAAGTAGTCAAGAGGCTGAGATTTTTATCGATTGAATGGTCATAACAGTAGAAAACTATCTTTCGAGACTTGAGTTTAATTTACTGCCGACCGGTAGAAAATCTACCGTCTGGCGATTGTCTTTTTTTAGTTTTGAATATTTAATTATAATTTTGACATATATAGAAAATTAATTACAATTTTGACCATGTATAGCAAAAAATCTGGTAATTTAATTATAATTTTGTATTTTTATTTCCAGCTCACACCAGTTGCAGTATATATTCATTTCTATTTTTGTATTATGAGTCTAATTTAAAAAAATTTGGTCAAAATTATAATTAAATGTCCAGATTTTTTTGCTATTCATGATCAAATTGTAATTAATTTGATATACATGGTCAGAATTATAAATAAATTCCAGAACAACAGAAAAATGCACCCAAACTGTAGAAAAACTAACGTTCTTGGTTTTTTTTTTTAAAAATTACTGAACCCTGACTAATTTTATATCGTTCTGATCAGTGCATCTAAAAAACTCTAAACCCTAACTGCTCTCAACGACGGTATGACCTTTGCTTTCCAAATTATACCGGTAGATGATTTAATTTTGCCGGCTGAGGCCAGCAGCATATACAGAGAGTTAGACAATTAAGTAGTACCCCATTGAGGTCCAACGCCAAATGATTCTGTCAGTACCATGCGAAAGTAGCCCAGGGAGGGCTTCACTTCCAATTGTGTTGCTGCCTGCTCTAAGGAGATGCCTGGTTTGGTTGGCACGCTGGAGCACACCAACCCTAACATGGTACCGGACTATATCTCACTTACACATACCGATGGAGATTCGAGCTGACTATCTTGAGCTCACTTACATACACCGGTGGAGCTCAAGACACACACACACACACACTCACAATAGAATGGATAATTGGATGATTAACAAAGATAATCACTAAAACAAACAACTCTCTATAATTCATAAATTAGATTTAGCTAATTAAATTTAGAATTAAAGCAAGAATTTGGCTATTAGAACTAAGCTCAAAGAGCACAATAAGGTTGCTGGTAATGATATCGAATTAATGGAACATCAACTCCAATTGTTGGAGAAGAAGGGTTTAAATAGAGTACAAATCTGACAAAAAGCATGTCTAGAAAGAATAGTGTTATAACGCTATCTTCTATACAAAAGATATCATTATAACGCTATTTTGAATGAGGACAAATAATTTGACCATTATATACAACTTTTCTCTAGCGTTATAATACTACCTTATGCATTAATCTTGACGTTATAACACTATGGCAGGTCAGGACAAGAAAAGTTACCGTTGAAAATTTTGTCCAGTGTTATAATGCTAAATATAGCATTATAATGGATCACCCGGTTTTTGGCTGATCAAAATTTGTAACAAAATTTTTCTTGCATAAATTTTCTAGCGTTATAACCACCGTTATAAAGCTGTGTATTTTTTGCTTTGATGCCACGGTGGGCGCCATACTGCATACCATACATATATTTAAATAAGATTTTGTGCTTCTAAACATGTTTGAGCTAATTAAATGTATGTTGATTATATTGTTGGTGTATATAGCGTCCAACATGTTTGTGAACTCAAATCTTAATTAAATGTTTGTTTGTACAAGAAACCTGCTGAAAATGTGTCAAGTGTTATAACGCCACGGCTCCCTTGTGTGATTTCGGCTAGATTTCGTCTGTATTTCGTGGTGTAGCATTATTAGAGGTGGCAGAACCCGATCCGACCCGAGAAACCCGCCCGACCCGACTTGATCCAAGCCCGACCTGACCTGATTTGTTAGAAAGGCAAACTAATCCGAACCCGACCCGACCTGACCTGACACGATCCGTAACCCGATCTTACGCGACAAAGGTTGATCCGTAACCCGACCCGACCCGACTTGACACGACTCGTAACCTGATCTTACGCGACAAAGGTTGACCCGTAACCCGACCCGACCCGACCTGAGATGACCTGTAACCCGATCTGAATCGACACATAGAGACCCGATACCCGACCCGACCCGACCTGCTTCGACCCGTGACCCGATCAGAAGCGACACCAGTGGACCCGATACCCGACCCGACCTGCTTCGACCCTTGACCCGATCAAAAGCGACACCCGTGGGCCCGATACCCGATCCGACCCGACCTGCTTCGACCCGTGATCCGATCTGAAGCGACACATGTGAATCCGAAACCCGACCCGACCCGACACATGGGGTGTTTTTAAAGTACTAACTTCTAAGTGCCACGTGATTGATAGGCCACATAACACATGGGGTGTTTTTAAAGATGGGGAAATGAGAGGTGATGTGGACATGTGGTTGATTTATAGGCCAGAGAACAAGACACTCCTATCAAATTTGAGGAGAAATGGAAAGACAAGCTCCAACATGGAAAGAATTTGAAATAATTCCTGGTACAAATTTTGCAGATGAAAAGCAAAGGGCACTTTGTATTCACTGCAGGGAGGTGTCATTTGTGACTGATTCAAAGACCACTATTAGCAATATGAATCGCCATCTCTTCGTGTGTAAGAAGCGTCCATCTACTTCTCATGTTTGGTAAAGTTTTAAAATTAGTACTTTTAGAAAGTGTACATATGTCAAGTTTCTTTTGGAGCTAAAATATGTCTCTGTTTTATATTTCAGATTATTGTGGATGATAATGAGTTGCAAAATCAATCAACTCCGTTCAACAATGTTTAGGTTTTTGTTATGATATTCACTTATTTAGTAAAAACTTGTTTTCATAATCTCAATTTAGCTTGTTGTTTTGACTTTTGAATAAACTTGTTTGTTATTATGAAAATTTCAATGTCAATTTAGCTTCTTTTCAACATGTTTTGTAACTTATATCCCATTTACCTTTTCTGTTGGTGATTAATTATTTCTTTCACCTATATTCAAGTATCGGATTATTTTGGTAGTTTGTTTGTGCAACATATGTACTTATCATCACACGTATGTTTGATTGTTTGTGCAGAGACTTATCACACCATGCAAAATAAACTTGAATTAAACCTTTTTTTCAATTCGTTGATGATTAATTCAATTCGTCGATTGGAACATGCAAAGCAGCAAAAGTCAATAACAGAGAACATAGTAAAATTATTTGGTGCAAACTTAGACTTAATCAGTGTGCCGGGTCTAGTTGGTGAGTTAATCTAGTGTCCCATTTACTAGATTCGATCTTGGTGATTTGAACCGATATGTGTTTCTTTAATCATTATATAAGTAAAAGACATATAATTATTAATTTACAAGCCTAGCAACCCTTTGATTTAATTGTCTCTGAAATAAATGGCCAATAGTGTAGCCAACTTAGAGTACGAGAGAAATCAGTCAATCAGTCAATCTGTCAATCACGACCCTTGGGTCGCAGGGAGGTTGCACAGGGGGATCACGCCTTCAGCCTTCTTACTAAAATTTTAAGTGAACCTCCAACTTGTGAAGGTGTGTCCTTGTAACCATTAGTGTTACAAATGACGTTTGGATTAAAGATGAGTCAAAAGTCACTCGCTATATAAATTTGAGACAGCTTTATTGTTTTATTTATGACAAAGGTCAATTAATAAATTCTTTCTGGGTAAATCCATAGTGAAAATTAGTACGAATGTGTTGTACGTTCGGATTTAATTTTGTGATTTCATTTTAAATTTTTAAGTATTTTCTTAATCTAAAATAGAGTTGGGATCTTAATTAGTGGTAAATTACAAAATTAATAAGATAATTATTTATTAATCTAATCGTCAATAATTATTTATTAATACTAATAAAATAAGAATAATAATGAAAATAAAAAATAAAAAAATATAATTATTATCATAAATAAATAAAAAATAATGATGAAATATTATAATACTAATAAAATAATTAAGAATAATAATAAAATATGTAATAATAATATAATAATAATTATCATAAATAATAATAAAATAATAATAATGATGAAATATTATAATACTAATTATAAATAATAATAACAATAAAAATAAATAATAATAAATAACAAATGATAATAAATAATAAATAATAATAAATAAAATAATAATAAATAATAATGATGATGCAATATTATAATACTAATAATACCTCACGAGTCGTGAGTTATTTGCCCAAGCGTAGAAAAGGCTCGTTGAGAATATCGTTGGCCGCTGGGGAAGCCACGCCGATGGTATAATATTGGTATGTCCGGATTAAGTGAACCAAGGGGTCAGTCTTTAATGGATCATCTGAACCGAGAGCGCATAGAATGGGAAAAATAAATGTCGCAGAGATGAATTAATGGAAAAGAAAAATGGCTCACTTGTTTCATTTAGACTCTGTTCATCTAAACTATAAATGACAACAAACCTGATTTCACATTGGTTCATGTGCATTGAGCTCATGTGAGGCTTATGGCAAATGAAGAATTGACACGTGCCTTTCTTTCTATCAAGTCACAACTCACAAGCTCACAAGTCACAACTCACAAGGTGTCAAGAATGAATTATTGTATTAAAAGTTGTCGATCTGATGTCGTCCGATTCGACCTGTGACGCCAAGGGTGTCGGCACTCATCGACCTGAGGCCCGAACTGACTTCGCCGGACCGGACCCATGACTCTAAAATTTTCGGCACTCGTCGACTCGAGGCCCGACCCGACCGATCCGAGACCCGAAAGTTGTCGACACTCGTCGACCCGATGCCCGACCCGATCTCGCCCGACCCGACCCGAGACCCGAAAATTGTCGGCACTCGTAGACCCGAGGCCCGACCCGATCATGCTCGACCCGAACCCTGACCCGAAAGTTGTCGGCACCGGACGACCCGTGGCCCGACCCGATCTCGCCTGACCCGACTCGTGACCCGAAAGTTGTCGGCACCGGACGACCCGAGACCCGACCCGACATCGCCCGACCCGACCCGTGACCCGAAAGTTGTCGGCACCGGACGACCCGAGACCCGACCCGATCCGACCCCAATCCGCCCGACCCGCCCAATTGCCACCTCTAAGCATTATAATGCTATAAATAGCGTTATAACGTCAAATTCTCTGGAAATTAGATTTAATATTTTGTTACTAATTGAAACAATGTTTTTGATCAAATAAAATTTAAATTGATAAAGTTAAATGATATTTAAGAC